>VXBJ01001156.1:140576-199908 GCA_013400055.1 Nycticryphes semicollaris | reverse complement strand
AAGGGTGGCCTCACCTCTCTCGGGCAGGTGGCTGAGCACCAGCTCCTTGGCGGCCAGCACGTCGCGGGCGCGGGTGACATCCAGCTGCAGGACACGCAGGCGGCCGGTGCCGGCCGCCGCCTCCCGCTGCAGGCGCCGGGCCCCGTCGCCGGCGGGGCAGAGGCAGCCGGCGAAGACGGTGAAGCCCAGGCGGTGGAGGCGGAGCGCCAGCAGGTGCCCGAAGCCGCTGTCGCAGCCGGTGATGAGCACGGCCCGCCCGGCCGGCTCCAGCGCCGCCGCCCCGCGCCGCCACAGCCGGGANTGAAGGACGAGGGTGGTAGGGGTCTCTCCCCGGCGGCGGGGTCGGGGGTGGGGGCACTCTCAGCTGGGTCTGTGCGGCCAAAGTAGGGGTGGGTTGTGCCGAAATGCAGTGCTGAAGTGGCCGCGGGCAGTTCAACCTCTCTGGCAAACAGGCTTCCACGCAGGTTAGTCGCTACAGACTGGCCGTAGGGTGTGAAATGAAAGCAGCATGAGCATTTGTAGATCTGTGAGATGGGGATTTCTAACACGCCTACATTATTATGTTACAGTTGTTACATGTTATGTTACAGTATTAAATTGATGTGGGGTTTTATGGCTCAGGTTTCTGTCTGGTATGTCGTATCGTGGGTGCCTCTAGCCACTCCATGGTGGAGGAAAATGTCTGTTTCTTATAGGCTAAAATGACAGTTACACATTGCTGAACAAAGATCCCTGAGAGCTAAGATTACAGGAGAAATTTGATTAGGCAGTGTTTTCTCTGCCCGTTCTTTCATCTGAGAAACTCTCCAAGCAGCGATTGGAAAGGATAGCATGTCATATCTGCCTCCTATGAGTAAAATGAAATGGTTGAAAGAACCAGATGCCTTTATTAATTGTGATTTAAAGTTGGCTTGTGAAAAATATAAAGGGGCCAAAGTCATCCATTGACATACACAGAGCAGCAGAGGAAGCAGCAGGACTTAACAAGCACAGAGATGGTACTAAATATTTGCCTAATTTGCATCACTGTAGCTCCACAGTCCACCTTGTTCACTTGTAGCAGTTTATCTTAAGTACCTGCTGTAACTAGTTATAGCAGAGGGGTTTCAGAACTGGTGGTGCCATGCTGTCCATGAGTCTCCAGAAATGGCACTGGTTCCTGCAATCAGCTGTGTTCCATGTTTGCATGGAGATCCCTTTGCACTGACACAGTGTTTTGAATGCCATTCTAAGGTGAAAGAGAACGATTATTGTTTAAAACTCTTTTCCATGTGCTGAAGCATTTGTGTGTCTTTATTCTTGTTGGCTGCCCATCTGTCTAGATTTACTTTAGCTTTAAATTGTTCAGTGATCTCTCTTCTGCTGTTCTCAGGCCTCCTGTAGGCGTTGCACAATAGGACTTTAAGCCTCAAGTGGCTTGGAAAAGGAGGTTATGCTTTGCTGCTGGGAGACAAAAGAAGAAGTGGAATGGTTAAACCTAAGAGAAGATATCCAGATACCTGTCCTCAGTTGGATTTATTTGATCATGCTCCATCCTACTGGGAGATGCTGCCCTTTTTTAGCTTTCAAAAGATCACTCAGTCTTCTGCAACAGTATGAGTCACAAAGCTTTGTCTTTACATTTAAAAAATATTATGCAACCCTCAAAATCATGAGAGTTGATAACAGCCTGTCCTCCAGCCAGCTTCCCTGTCTGGCATAAAAAGATGGGGAGGAATTCCAGATTCACCTCCTCTGTGCCTCCTACCCACCCCTCCTCTGCGTCTGCCAGTCTCTACTCTCAGCTTTCTTGTCCCGATAATAACACAAAGATCACAGGTGCTGGCAAAACCTTTCTTGCAAAGAATAAAAGGTGACCCAACTAACCTCCGAATCTTCTGCTTCCTATTCCAAATAAACTTCAAAAGATATTAAAAATATGGCACACAAATGCGACACAAATGTGTCTGAGAACAGGAGCAATATGTTGTCAGAGCAACAGAACAATTTAGCCTGAAAGTTGTGGATTAGAACTGTATCCTTCACAGTTAAAAAAGAACTCATGTGTACCTAGTTCAGAAAATGAGGCCACTTAAGTTTGCAGTGCAGACTAAGTGCAGTAGAATTTCTCTATTTGTTTGAATTATTTTCTTCTGCGTTTATAATATTCTGTTCTGAACTCAAATACCTACATATATTTGTACACACACATACACATTCGTATGCATTAATATTCATATTGAATTCATTACTCTGTGGTTTGTCTGGTTCCTGAAATCCCTTTTTTCATCTTTAGAACTCATTTCAAACAAAAACTCAAAGTTTCTATCTGTATCTTAATCTGTTCTACTGTACGTATAATTGAAGTCAGTTGTGGTTTTCCTGTAGCAAGTTTAAACAAAGGTCTGGATTTTGTGGAAGCTGGTGAGGAGGCTGGTACTGATGAGGATTTGAACAAGTCTGCACTTAGAACATGTTCAGTGATGTTCCACTCTTCCTGAGAGCTTTTCTGGGAACGGTAACCTGTGAAGCTTATGCCTAAAGTTTTCCTCTAGGTCACCCAACAAATTTCACAGTGTGAAATTAACAAGTTGCTAAAGCTAAAAACTGAAGGACAGCTTTCCAGAGGCATCACAATCTCTTTTAAGGTCATTAGATAAGCAGATATTCGAAAGTGCTGCAACCCTGAGGACCACAGTGTCTGCAGTTCTTCCACACCCTGGAAAATCAGGCCACTTCCAGAAGTGCCAAACTGTGGATTTAAGGTATTTAAGATTGGGCTCCTCTTGGAAAAAAGTACTCCTTAGTTCTTACTAACTCTATTAGTTATTGCTCCAAAGCAGATCAGATGGAAAAAGTGGAGCTGTAACCTTTTTTTGTTGAGCAGGGAAGTATTGCCACGTTGTCCCTACCCTCAAAACAGGGTGCGTTTTTAAATGACTGTCAGTTTGTTCTCGGGCACTGGCTGTAAAGGACCGTGATAGAGGAGAGCTGGGATGGGCTGAAGGACCATGATAAAGGAGAGTTGGGATGGGCTGTGCTCCTCTAGCACGCCCCAGGATTTCCAGGTTGACTGCAGAGGAAAAAGATCTGCTTTTTACCTAGTCCCTGAGCACAGGGTCAGTGGCTGCAGGGAGCAGAGCTTGCTACAGTACATTTAAATAATATCCACAACTCTTTGTCCAGCATAGCTCCAGTAGAAATTAAGATACAAGGGAAGGGAGGGGGTAATGTAGCTTTTTTCTGCCCTTAATCTCCCTCTTACCTTTTCCCTCTCTTCTCAAGTCTACTCACCTCTGTTTATTTTACCCATTCTCTTGCTCCTGTTCCTTCAGCCCCTCATACCTCTGTCCCTGCTGACGGTCTTATCACAAATTGGAACTGTCTCAAAATTTGCCATCTGTCATGCTCATTGGTACCCACTCTCTATATTGGGTAGGAGGACTAATGATACTTGATGTCTTTCTTGCAGCCTCAACTCTCCAGTGCTGCGTGGAAGTCATTATTTTTATTTTCTGAAGCAAAGATGAAACTCAGTTGCATTTTCAAGTAACCATCCTTGGTTTCACAAGAGTCACTTTTGGTGTAAGGGGTCTCTTTGTCAAAGCTTCAGAAAAATGCTGAAAACGTGACAGAGTGCCTCCTAAAAGCTCCAAATAACCAAGCAAACCTAAGAAATGATAAACACAGACCCCTCTTAAGCTTTTGAAGGCAGGTTGATGATTTCCAGGACTAGGATTTCCAGGAGCTGGATGTGTTACCCACGTTTCGCCATGGATATGACTCTTTGCCATCCATTGTGTCTTGTCAGCTCAGAGCCCAGACCACTCAGCTTGCCTCTTGCTATCGGCCAGTGAATAGCATTGCACACTGCTGACCTTAGCGGGGACTTTTTTGACACCGGTACAAAAAGGAGGCTTATCTAACAGAAAGGAACATGAAACTCATCTTGACCAGCCCATCTGGATAGAAGCTTAGCAGTACACATTCCTACCTTCTAATGCTTACACACAAATGACACTGCTTGCTGCAACTATCCAAAAAGCTGAAATCGAATCTGCTTCCACAGGCAGGTGTTTCAGGACCGGGAAAACTAGCTTTCCAGGAAGAAAATTAAAATAGTGTATTTTTGGTGCAGTTAGACAGCCAAAGACATTCTGATCAGAAATGCTTGCAGTTTTTAGAGCTGGCAAGCTGCGTGTCCTAGTTCAAGACTGAGCCAGTGAACATTTTGCTGTGGTGTCAAAGGAAGGGAGCCAGTTGAAGGCTGTCATTGCATGTACTTAGATTGGAGCAGTTGCATGTGGGTTGTGCATGGGGAATATCAAGTCTTTGAAGACTAAGCAGGATGTCTGGTTCTGTATAGTGTGATGAGCTGTATTAAAATCTTATTGCATTTTTTAAAAAAACCTTGGACTCAGTTGACAAAACAGATTTAGGATGCCACATGTATTGCTCAGTGTGTCATAAAAGGGAGATGTCTTCCTTTTAAAGGGCAAGGCAGAATAGAATATCTCTACCCATGAAATATTTTCAAATACCTGTCACTGGCTACGATGTCCAGTCTATTCTAGAGATGAAGTCTTCCATTTGTCAGAAGTTATTTTATTAAGTCCCTAGGATTAAGTCTTTTCTGGCAGTACTGGGGTAGAAGCAAATAGAGAAAGGGAGACAGGAGGCAAATTCTCTTAGAAGCAGGAAAATCTGCTTTCTTTAACCTGAAGTGACTGATCCTCTCTGGAACACCCCTGGCTCAGGGACAGATACATCATGGTTCAGCTGGGGTACCCTTGTGCATGGACAGTGTGGAAAACGAAAAGCCACCCTATACCTTCCAATTATTACTTTCCAGAGACAAAAAAATAAACACTGCTTTGTCTCATTTCTAACTTGCAAGACAAATGTCAGATGGTCCTGACTTGAAAGTGCTACCACAAAATGACTCCAAAGGGAGTAAAATGCTTGGACTGCTTCTCCACACAGACTAATACCCATTTCTAGCATGGAAGATTACCACAGCATAGCAAATGAGAGCTCAAGTGGAGGTGGAGAATAAGGATGAGGGAGATAGAGTTTTCTTCTCTTCCTGGTGACCAGAGGTAGAAAGTGCTGAAATCAAAGTGGTTTCCTGCAGCGTGTGCAGACATAGTTAGATACATCAGATATAGTGTTTTGAACCTCAGAGTTACTGAAAAAAGAGGCATAATGTTATGAGATTAGGATCTATCTCTGGTTAAAAGTTAATTGAGTTTGAGAAAGAGCATGTGTTTGAACACAATAGCTCTTCCCAAGCAGCTGTATATGATGAAAAGCCCTTACACAGTCAGACATTTGGGAAATTCCAGTGGTGTCAGAGTAGATACAAGATCAGATAAATGCTGATAAATTGCTCCAGCATAAGTGTTAGCAAATTTTAAAAAAATTTTACCCAAGCCCTAAATATCTAACTCCAAATGTGCCCCAAAATAACTTTTATTAATTTTGATTAATATTGTGTAAGTGCCTGAAAAAGTAGAGGACACATTTACCTTGCAAATTCTCACAATGCAAGAGGTAGAAACTTGAAATCTGACTTGAGTTGTTATATTCTAACAAATCAGTAAGAAAATACCAGGATCTTTCCTCCTTTCCAAGGGCATAGCTTACCCTGTAAGGACAGGGTGCTCATGAAGGCGCTAGGGTCCATTAGCAATTTTTGAGCTAGCTCTGGTGGGCTCACATCTGAACTGGAGCCAAAACTTTCTGTAGTCAATACAAAGATTTCCGTTACTTTTGGATTCCTGATTGCACTGTATCAATGCAGTGACAGAGCAGCAGTACCCTGGAGCTCATACGGTGACATAGGCAGTGGGGTTTTAGCTATTGTGAGTAAGAAGTATGCTGAGCTTGCGTTTTCTGACCTTAATATTCCACACTGGCACCTATAGATTTACCCGTCAAAGCTGTTATTTTTATGGAAAATCTATCCTACCAACCGTGTTACCAGCTGAACAACTCCATCATCTCTGCTCCTGTATAATCTTCCAAAGCCAGAGACCTGAAGCTGTGCAGTTCCTTAGATCAGCAGAGCAGAATATTGACAGTGCCGTTGTTATTAGCACTTGGGAGTTATTTATTTCCAGAAAGATGCATGTGGCAGATGATGCCCACGAGATGGCAGTCTGTGCAGTGGAAAAACGGACCCCGTTTATACCTGCAGAAAAAGAGAATGACCCTGTACACGTCCCACCTTCCCTCTGCAGGCAAAAAAGTGGCTTGTGCTCTGCAGCCCCTCTGCACAAGGTTTAAGCGTTTGGATAATGCCATGCAGATGTGCCAGCTCTCACTTGCGCCTCAGGATCGGATGGGTGGGAGGTAGGTGAGACACACTGACAAGCATGGAAGTCCCACAGAGCCATCAGACAAGGTGGGATGTTTTAGAAGTATAGCAGGAAAGTTACATCCCTGAAAACACAGAGTCTGGAGGGGGGCATGCAATGAAAGAGACCTGGGAGGCAAACAGCCAAAAAATACTTTGTGCTGATTAGCAGCAAAAGAGCTCTGAGTTTGCAGTGCAATAAATATACATGAGCACAGGAGGGTGCTGCTCCTTCTCTGGCTTTGCATAAAACAGTATCTCCGTTCTCTGTTTCTTGGTGCCAACAACTTACAGGCTTCAGAACAACATGCATTTGTTCACTCAAGGAAGACCTAGATGAGTGTAACAAGTGAACAGCCTCAGATGGCTACATCTTTCTAGGATAAAGTAACATTCACATGAAGGGCAGATGGTGCTTTTAGCTGATGACCAGCCACATCTGTCAGTCTGCTGCATAAGCACCCATCCAGCAGGCCTGTTAGCCTACAAAATGGTGTCCTAAGGACCTAATTCTGGTCCAGATGAGGGTGCAAGGAATTTACTGTCATCCCTCACTATTTAAGGACATAAATCAGAGGGCTGGTGGGTTTAAGGGTCCATTTCCCTCATGATCGATCATTCAAGGACAACACAGAATGTGGCATATAGTTTGCCAGTTGGCCCAACGTGGAGGAATGTAGGCACCAATTTCTACTAGAAGTTGCTCTATGGAAACTACTCTTTATTTACCTCTTCTTAGCAGTGTGTCAGCTGGTAGTGAGGGCACAAGGATGGGTAAGGAAGTGAGGGAGAAGTGGCCTAAGGACACAGAGCAAATCAGAGACCAAGCATGACCAGAAGAGCCTGGTTTCCTTACTTACAAGTATGAGTTGTTTCATGTGCAGGACGAGCTTAATACCTTCCCACGCTAAAGAAAAGGAAAAGCCCAGAGGATGGAAATACAGGAAGGTTTACACTTTTAAAAACAGAAGTCAAAAGTCAATTTCATGGTAAAGTTGGAGGGATGAAGAGAAGAAATATTGTAAGCAGTGAAGGGGCTTTTAATAGAAGAAACAGAGATTCTGAAATTTGAGGCTAAGCCCACTGGTCCAGTCTGAATCCTGCAGAGAATGATTCAAGAGACAGCAGCTCCTACTCACCCACCTGCACCTGGTCCCAAACCTCACTTACATTACACAGAAGGAATTAATCTATAGGTCTGGTTTCCTCCTGGAATGTAAAAGCCCACAGAAAAGAAAGCTTGGCTTCTGTGATATAGTTCAATCTCCAGCTGCCAGAGGTGCTGTCAAGCGTGCCATCTCTGAGCAACTGTGCGGGGTTACCGTCTTGGCCCTTCAGTAAGTGAGACAGCACATAAGGCCAGGTTCTGAGCTCAGGGAGGGAGTACACAGTTGACAGAACCAGGTCTTTGTAGGCAACAGGATGTAAATGTTATTCTTCATGGCAGTTTCTAATCCCTTTTCCCTGCCTCTTCATACAGTCCTGCTTTTATGAGAAAATACAGGACCCATTTTTCAGAAGCTGTACGTTTACCCATTCCCCTCAGCTGAGCGATTTCTCTGACTCAGGATCTTTGCCTCTTCTAACGGTTGCATCACTGCTAAGAAATTGTAACTGCGCTATTACCGAAATGTGGGGGGTTGTTTTTCCAGCCTAGGCAGTGCGTAGGAGACTGGGCCCCCTCCCAAGCATAATGTACTGAAATGTCATTCTGCTCCTGGGTGAAGCTTGGATTCTTCCCAGCTTGTCTTCTCCTTTGGCTTGCAGCATCTGTGCATCTTGCCCTCATCTCTTGGCATGTTGATGCCCATAGGTGTAGAAGAAAGTGCTCTTGTTAATGCTGGGAAAGTGAAAATAGATGTATTTTAAATCCTAAAGGGCTGGCTTTTGCTTAGGTCTTTTTGCTTTGTTCTTGTCATTGTGCAAATGTCCACTTTTTAATGGGCCCCCAAATGAAAGGGAGATGGTTTGGAGCAGCACAGTGAATGTTCAAGGCCTACTGACAGGACAGCACTTCTCAGATTCATGCTAAACCAGGGTATTTTTAATGCTGCTCAGAGGGTGCTTGGAGCATAACTTTAAGCACTCGGATTTGGAAGTTCAGTTTAAGGTTCTAATGATAAACTTTGCATGTGGATTTGGCCATTCCTTTCTAAAGGCATTTGAAGTTTTTTAAATTTTGGCAGATTTCCAAGGGTGCCAGACAAACAGGAATTTGACTCAAATTCAGATAACGTACCACAGAGCAGCTCAGTTCTGTGATGTTTCTATTCTGAAACCAGCTTGCTTTCCAGCAGGGCCCACTGGCATTGCTCTGACAGGGCACACAGATGTCCTCACAGTTGTGTTTCAGATACTGAGAATCCAAACCATTGCTCAGTTAGCAAGGGGAACATTTCGCACCTGAGTTCTTATCTGGGTTGCTACAGGGTATCATGTTTCTGAAAGCTCTATGTCACATGGAGGCTGTTAAATAATGAATGCCAGGATGCATAGCTAAGTGTTGACATACAAAAGAAGCTGTCTTCTGAGCACCAACTTCTCTGCCTGACAGTAGCAGCAGGACATAGTTTACCTATATTTGCTCAGTTTTTTTTCTTTAAGTCAGTAATAGCTTTTTCTTTTCTTTCATTAAATAGCTTCTGATAGGAATTTATTTTCCTAAGGGAGATAGGAAGGAATGGAAAATTTCTGTAGAAAATGAAAAAAAACCTTACCATGAACTTTCCAAAGCATTTCCTTTCTCCTCCTGAACTGTCATTGGACATCTAAAGGAAAGGGACTGGCAAAACCTGATTAAGCCAGGCTCAAGTGTGGGCTGTATAGCCTCAGAACCAACACTTGTCCCTAGTCCTGCAGGGTTTTAATCCTAGACATGGAAGAAATCAAAATAAGTTCTTTACTCTGTCATGCCAGTACTACAAGGGAAAAGCAGAGACCCGTCGGAGGTCAATAAAGACACACACACAGCTTTTTGAACTGGCTTTGTGCAGCCCTCTCCTGATTAAAAACACTCAGGGAATGGCTTTAACTTACATCACAGAGTTTCATCAGCACAGATGTGGGCAAAGCGGTACCGCTCTGTGCCCAACCTGCTCTGCCTGTTCTCTCCTAACAACCCCTTCTCTTCCATGCTGTGTGTCGTGATTGTTAACAGAAGTGGTTCTTGCCCCTCTGGAGACTGCCCATCCCTCGCCAGGCAGATTTACTAGGCAGAATCAAAGAATTGTTTGACAATGGCCTGAAGTAGACTGGATTTTATAGCAAACACAGAGAAATTAAGCACCAGCATAGAAGATGGCATCTGCTTAAATACTCAGTATTCAGAATGCAGGTAGATGTAAAGATGCTATCTTTTTGAAGTCAAAAGGCATTTATTAACGTTCATGAAGTTAATCATGCATCAAGCACTTTGTTGCATAGGGAGCTGAGGAAGAAAAAAATGGCCTAATATTGCACAACAGGGTTTTTAGCTTTCATGGTCTCAGTTCCAATTTTGCTTTGTTGTTCCATAAAATCATATGTTAGCAATCAGATTTATACTAGGCCAGTTCCTTGGAGTCTGCTATTGCCAATTTCTTTTCTTTTTTTTTTTTTTTGTAAGAGGTGAATTTATATACAAATGTAGCCATTTGTAAACAACCAATATATTCAATAACATTTCCCTCTGTGGTATAGTTATGCTAGAAGTTCAGAAATGAGAAACTCTGAAATGCCGAAGTCCTTCTAATGCTGTCTCCATTTGATTTCCTTCTAGCCTGAATTTTCATAACAGTTACGTTTGGGTTTCGGGTCTCAGTTACACAGTACATTGGCTGATGAATATTAAACAAGGTCTACATACATTTAATGGGTTTGCTTTCACAGACTCTGCTTGTACAGAGATTTATTTTTTTTTTTGACAGTGCCCTTATTGGTGCCCTCTATTCCATTCTTTTATTGTTCCCAGGTTGTTCTGAGAGACAAGTGACAGTGTGAGACACGAGGAGAATGGTTACATTTTTCAGGGAAATTATACAGAGTAGAAAATCAATAGTTAGATGCTCCCTGGGACTGCCTAAAACTTCTTTGAAGAATAATTAGCTAGCAAGAAAGCTCTGTTAGCTGGAATTCCTCCCCAATTCTGTATGCATAAGATAAAATTAGTCTGGGATAAGCAGCATGCTTTGAGTTCTCTTTGCTCGTCTGGGGAAATGGTTTGTGTGGAGAGGATGAAGGATTTAGTTATAAGAGGTATGGAAGAAAGCCTGCCTGGCCACATCCCTTCTGCGCTCAGAAGCAAGCAACAAGCAGTGACAAAACCAGGGGAAACTGAGCAGAGCGAATCATAGAGGGGACAACATGCTGGGGCCTAGCACCTGATTATCCAGGTAACTGTTCAAATGGCAATTAGCCACTGGACAGGCAATCCTACAGAGCAGAGTTGAGCGACTGTTGGTGTGGAGAGGATCAAGACCACAGGCAGCTCATCAGGTGTCAATGGTTCGTTTGATGAATGCCAGACTTGGAGACCAGCGAAAGCTTCCTGAAGTTGGAGAGGATCGAGAGCAGCAGAGGATTCCTGTTGAGCCTCAGTATTGTGTGCTGACCCCATCATGTGTCTGACCATTGTCAATATGCTATCTCCTCCTGGGATATTGCTCCAGGTAATCTTAAAGTTGGGAGATGAAGTATGAGTTTAATAGCTTTGTTGGTTTGATCTGGTCTGGGCAGAGCTGACCTAGGAGTGAGATTAGTCTAGCTCTCCAGAGGTATCGGTGTCTTTCAGAAGCATAAAAAATATACTTGAAATACTCAAAAGCTGCTCTCATGAAGTGTCAATAGTGGTTCATGACAGACTGACACCTAATCGAGTTATTATCTGTCTAAAAAGAAAGGACTAATAAGGCTGAAAAACTTGCTGCAGGCAAATGTAACAGGTAAGGGAGACTAGATAATAAAACAGCATAATAGCAAAAGAAGACCTCATAGTGGAGATGATCACAGGGTAACAGAGTGGTTCCTGCTTTTCATTCACCCGTAGAGATCAATGTATAGTATTCATTGGTATTTGCATTCTTAAAGTAATAAGCACTGTATAAACACACATCTTTATTTTGCTTCATTTTGGTATATTGTTGGTTTTGTGTTGGTTTGGTTTGTTGTTTTTTTTTAATGTATCCATTCTTAGGAACTAGAAAACCATCCAAGCACATGCGTAACATTAAGCATGTGACTCATCCCCTCTACAGCCACAGATGTCTCTCACTCTTGCAATTAAATATGTGCTAAAGTGGTCTGTTGGAACAGAGCCCAGGAGTACTGTGTGCAGGTTTGAGCTCATCAGTACAAAAGTGGTGCTAACAAACAGGTCTAGAATTATAGACCTGTCAGCTTAGCTTCAATTCCTGGAAAAACACTGGAACAAATAACCAAACAAACAATTTGTGAGCACCTCGAAGAAAACAAAGGGATGAATAACAGGCAGCTTATATATTTTTTTGAGATGCAAGAGATTCAAACCAGTCTAATTTCCCACTAAAATAGGGTAACACCCTGAGATTGGTTTGAATTTTGGAGCTGTTTCACATGTGCTCTTATAAGGATGGCATGGATGAAAATAGTTGGGTGCAAAACTGCTTGGAAAACTGACAGAAGGATGTTTGTGAGGGATGTTCTAAGAGGGCTGTTCCTTGTATATATCTCTTGTTTCCATAGGTGATCTGGCTGATAGAAGGGAGAGTTTGCAGTTTAAATTTGCAGCTGACACCATATTGGAAGAGGCTGTGAGCACACTGGGCAGGATTAGAATTCAGTATGGTTTTTGAAACCTAGAGATGCAGTAAAAAGTACCAAAACCAGCTTGCCATTCAACTGGGACAGTGCATCATCCCTCTACTGAATGTAGTTTTATGTATTGCAATAAACTCTTAATATAGGTTACTATATGGTTATAAGAGGTTGGGGAATAACAACTACATGTATAGTTGATTTATCAGTAAGGATAACAAATTTTCATGGCTCACAAGGTGATCATGACTAAGCAATGCCACGCTGGTGCAGGAAAGAGACATCAAGTGTACGAGCAGGACTGTTCCCACCATGGCAAGTGCCATAATCCTTGCAGTCAGCTCCGTGCCAGCAAGCAGGTGCACAGCGCTTGTTCCTGGTCAGTGTACTTCAAGGCTGAGCTGGACAACGGTTGAGTATGACAGAGAGTGGTAAGACTGATCAAAAGTCTAGAAGACTTGATCTGTCAGGAAAGATTGAGGGAATTTCATCCTCAAGAGAGGGAGACTGAGGTGAAAACTAAATGTCTTCCAGTGAGAAACTGCGTATTTAGTCTCTACCTGCAGCTGCAAAGGAAAATGGGAATGACTTGGTCTTCCTCACCCTGGCAGTTAAGATAAGAAGCTGTGGGCTAAACTACTTCAAGGCATAATTAGAGCACTTTATTTTTAGTAATTAATCAGATACTAAGGGAGTGTGAAGGACTGGAGCAGATTCCCTGGGAGGGATGAGTTTCTGACACTTTGAAAATAAGCTAGACCTGTCTGTCAGGAATGACCTATGCAAGTCTTCCTTATGCAGGTGGATGGACTAAATGACCTCTAGAAATCCCTCCTAGACCTCTGATTCTGCTCACTTTAATTTACACTAATCTAACAGCATAAATCTAGGATAATTTAACTAAGTCAGTGCCAATAATGTGGTATTGATGGAGAGAGAATCTTGTCTTTTCAGCAATACAGCTGTAGATAACCAGAGGTTTTGCACTTTGGCAGAGAAATATTAAATGTGTAAGCACAGAGAGGGCAGGGTAGGAGACTGCACAAAGCAATGAGTAAAACACAGTATCTAACTTGAAACTCACTTGTTTGTTAGTGTGTTAGCTAAAAGTTGTTGATTTCATCCCACTTTGCCTCAGCCCCTAAATGGTGGTGTTTTCAGAAGCTGATAGAGGGAAGTAATGCAGAGCAGGCCTCATACAGCTCTTCAAACAGCGGAAGATGACAGCCTTATATACTGCAGGCAAGTTAACTATCCAGATATTTTCAGCATTTAATGGTCCACTGAATGGTATTGGTGTTGCTAGCGTTTGAGCTCTCCTTCATTTCATCTACACTTCTTCATAGAGTCTGCTTAATGTTTTGCATCTTTCCCCCCCCGCCCCGTAGTTGATTTCTGTATCCTCAAGCTCCCTTTTTATTTTTACTCAAAGGTAATTTTTTCCTTATAGCTGCCTGCAGATACCAGCTCTGTTAAACTTGCAAGTAGGAAACCAGTATGTGATATTTCACTTCACATGTGATACTATAATCATTGTGATGATGTTCTCTTTGAAAGCTTCCTTCCTGTTACCTACAGGAATTGGGAATTCTCTTCATTTAGTCACTTGTTTATGCTTAAGAAAAGAGCTATTAAAATCTACCAGGACATTTTACTTAAGCTACTTCTTATTAATTCCTTTATTTATCTGTCATAGAGCACGCCTCAGTCTTGACTAAGAAAATGCATTCTTGCACTCAGAAAGAGGATTACTACAAATACGGAAGAACAGAGCTAACTGACTTTTTGTGCAGCTTCTGAACCCACTTTACAAAGAAATTCCCAAGAAAGCAGTTCCATTGAATTCTCCTGATTAGAACTGAGAAATTAGTGGAACAACCCACATCTGATAGGCTTTACCTAAGTTTCCTAAGTTCAGAGTCTTTGAAGAGGTTCTGATTTGCATGTAAGCCTTGATGGAGATGGTCAAATTCAAATGTTATGAGAGGATGGGTCAGTGGAGCTTGCCCACAGCTTGTGTGGCACATACATGGCTCCCAGAACACTGGGTTAGGACCTCTCAGCTTCTCTTTTCCCTGTGTCACACTCTGCAGTGCTCCTATCAGTTTAACTGTGCTGTTAAACAGGGGGGCAAGTTCTTGAATCAGAAAAGAGCCAAAGGAGTCAGAGGCCTCTACTCCAAATACAAGGATGCAGCCATAGCCATCTCAGTGTTTGAGACTTGTTGTTCCGGTGTGGCCCTAGGGAGGACAGGACTGTTTTTATTAAATTCTAGTCAGAAGCACATAACTTTTTCTGTATTGCTGAGTTATCAGTATTTGTGTCTGTTTGAATATGTGTGGTGACAATTTCAAAGCTCCAATGGGAGCTTTCAGGCTTTGCCTTGGCATGGGTTGACCTGTGATACCGCGAGGTACAAAGTGCATCCAAGTGGCACAATGGAAAGTTGTGGATTGTTCCATCTTAAATTATAAACAAACAAACAAAAAAACAAAAAAACCCACCCAAAAGGCATGTTTCTTGCAGTTGTACTTTTTCATGCTTTTCAGAGATGATACAACAGCAGTGCCCATAGTTGTTTTCTGCTATTTTTTCTGTCCCTAGGAAATGCCAAAATAAATTAGGCACATTAAAGCAAACTAATCTTGCGCCTATGTGATTCGGAGTTCTTGTGTTGTGGAGCATGGTATGTGGGCTCCTCGGACAGATGCTGCCTGTGGCATTCACTGATACAGCGACGCGTGTCTGCTCACAGCATAGCATCTATAAATTGCAAAACTTCCCCTGCCATGAGGTCATGGGGACAAGCTTTTGGATGGAGGAAAGTGTGTCCCATGCTCTCCCTCCCCCCTCCTTCAAGCCCTGCAATGGGGAGGGCTGTTCCACAGGGAAATATGCCTTTAGCAGATTTTTCTTCCCTCCCACCTCCTTGCAGCTGTCAATTTGGAGATTCTCTCAGCTTATTTCAAAGCTAGTTTTAAGCCTTTTAAAATAGCTTTATACTGATACACCAATAGGATGTTTTTACATGCTTTTAGCAATACCTATTTAGAGAGATGAAAGCAAAACTTAAGGCAATCTTTCTCAGCCTAAAATCAAGCTAAAGAAAAAGGATTGTGAGAAAGGCCTGTGGCCCTTTGGAACATATGCTGTGTCCTGTGGTGTGATACCAATAACGTATCATAAATGACATGCAGTATGAAATAGCAATACAACTGCTCTAGGGCAAAAGGCAACAAAGCCACTGTGGCACCACCAGCCTCACTGCAGTGACCTTTGTGAGACTGGTGCTGTCCCATGCTGCCACCAGTTGTACCTTGTCCCTTCACATATGTATGCTTTTATATCTTTTACGTATCTTCAGTATCTAATCAATGAACTCACAAAACGGAGGCTCTAATAAGTCATTCCTTTAAAGAAGGACTGTGTGAGAAGTGCAGGATTCAATTGTGTGTGATCTGTAAATCTTTAGAAGCGTTGGGTTGGCTCCAGTGCAGGTGAGAAGCACTTGTGGTTCCATTTGTGAGTCTGATGCGAGTGGTACCACGGAGCACAGCACCTTTGAAATTAACTTGCACATATAAAATAAGTTCCACCTATCCTGAGACCCGTCATCTCTGTGTACAGTGTATCCAGCACAACCAGGACACATACCGTGGCTTGTGGCTGAGGAGGTCACTTGTGCATTAGGTGTGGGAAATACCAGTCCTGGATTGTTTTTTGTTGCAGAAGTGAGGAGTAGAGTTGCAGGTGATGTTGGCAAAATCTTCTGGTGAAGTTTGTAGGCTTTAGGAGCAAGTGACTTTAATTTTTTTCTGCTATCAAACATTCAAGACTATTTAAGGAATTCAAATCCTTTGTTCCTACTCAAAATCAACTGGGCGTTCAGATACCTTAGTCAGCTTCAGCAGTCTATAACTTTGGTGTTCATTTGATATAGCTAATTTGCCTTAAATACCCTTTTAAGTGCAGCTGTATTATTACGTATCTCACAGTGGTATTGCCTCACAGTCGTAATTTTATGCTTGTACACAGTAGTTCTCTGTATCCCAATGGACCAGAAAGCTTTATAAACAAAGGTAGGCCATCCCCAAGTCCTTGGGCAAGCAAAACATCCACTGAAGCCTTCAGGAGCTTTGCTTACAATAATGTCTCTAATTTCAGACCATGAATATGACTGTGTACACAAACAGGTGCTACCCTTTCAGAGAAGGTCACTCTGGGGGAAAGCAATAGCCCTGTAGCAGCTCACATGTCCCCTGCAATAGTTTGGAGGAGAAAGTGATGGTTACCAGCTAAAATCACACAAGGTTATGTGTGATTAGGCACTGAGAGAATTGACATCTGGCTCCAAATGGGATTCTGGCTAAAGGCAACCTTTCTTAGGACATTCTGCAGAATATACGGGTTTGGCATTATTCATATAACTAGTTACTTGCCAAATATGTGAAGAGTAAAACCCCAAGCTTTTCATTCAGGAATTTTCTGCTTTAGCATGTTCTCTCCCAATGCTTTGATGTTCTGGAATTAAAATGTTTGTTTTCAGTCTGGCTTGATATTAAGCTGGTTTAATGTCTTACAGAAGCTGTTTTGAAAGCTTTCCTTTTCCTCTCTGGATTCAGCTCCCTGGATCCACATCTCTTATCATCAGTCAGACAGTTCTGAGTTGTGGCTTTAGATAATGAAAACCAAGCCCTAGCATTTTTCTTCCCAGCAGAGTTCTTCCTTTATTTTGTTTTGCCTCAGCTGTTTGTTGGGGGTTTTTTTCCTCTTTGCATATCCCAGTACGTACAGTGTACTGTACAACCCAACATTTCAGCATCTCTATGTTCTCTTCCTTACAGATGAGACTTGCAAGGGAGTTGGAGACCTGTCTCATGGTTCAGGAGGTGCTTTCTGTCTTCATCTGCAGGGTTTTTTTTTGTCTTGCGGTTAAAGTCACCACTCATAATCCTCCCTTGCCAAAAGTCTGTCACTTCTGATCCCAGCTATGTTCCTTTCTGTAACATTTTTTTCATTGTGGCATGACAGTATTAACATGTAGTGCTGGGTTTCCTTCCTGGCTAAAAGACATCGGGAGAGTTTTAGCTCTTCAGTGCTGTTCAGTCATTCCAGCTGATTTCATCCCTACTGCCATTTTACTGCATTCCCTCCCTCATCACCCCTGTACTCTATCACTACTGCTACAGCAGCTGCTGGTCAACCCATTGCAGTCGGGGACCAGACTTTATTTCTACCTCTGTGTCCAACACAGCACCTACAGCATGCTTTATGGCCTGATCCAAAACTCGGATAGGTCAAAGCAAAGATGCTGCTGAGAACTAGACCCTTGAAGGTAGTGTTAGATGGAGAGCCAGAGACTCTGTCCCTCCTGCTTGCCCCCTCCCCTTCCATCCTAAAGCCTGGATCAATGAATCACAGCAGGCTCTGGGTGTTTTGTCTTGAGCAGGGATGTTGGGGAATACGCCAGTTCAGTTATACTCTTAGCCATGCACAAGAGTAAATGCAGTTCAAGAGCTATCACAGCCTGCAGCAGCAAGAATGCAGGAATGGAGGAGAGATGAATGAACAAGCTACAAGATATTTTGGGATTTGCTCTTTAAAAGCAACTACCATGTCTCTTAAATTCCAGTGGGATTCCAGGGAGCAGCTAATGCTCTGCCTCAGTGTTGGAGACCAAGCTGGCTGTTTTGTGTTTGCTACCAATCTAAACCTACTGCAGCTCTGAGTGCAGAGCTCAGAAGAAGATTTGCCTGTGTAGTGGCAGACTCTAAAGCAGTGTCTGTGCCTTCTTGCTGGGAGAGCCCATCCTTTTGTTCTCCCAGTGATTTTGGTGGTGGTGCTTGCAGGGCAGAACTGAGCTCTGGGTGAACACCTTACCACTGAAGCCAATGACAGACTCTGCAAAAGGTTTTGTGTCAGTACTTTTTAGTTATTTAATGCACATTTGGGTCACATCACTTGATACGACGTGAGATTTCTGTATACACGAACATGCAGCAGTGTTGACAGCTGTAGTTTAACAGCTGGTTTGGATAGGTATGGGACAGAATTTACCAGTGAAGGGAACACAAGCCAAATTGGTTTGTCTTTGCCCCTCAGGTGGCTGGCTTAGTGTGGCTGTGCCCCGGACTGGACTCCTTGGGGCCAGGTTGGTGCGGAAAGACAGTGTCCTTCAGGTGCTGGAGTGCTGGAAGGGGCAGGAGGCTGTTCTTGGGTGGCTTTTCCAGCTCTCTTCCTGCCAGCAGGGTCACCCTTTCTTCCAGCAGATGAAAGAGCCGCCATTGCAGGAGATGCTGGTTAGCTCTGTCAGGTACACTTCACTAAGCTGTGAGCTTGCTGTCTCACCTCTCAGTTTTTGGACTTCAGCAGAGGCATGAGGAGCTGTAGGCTTCTCTTCTTCAGGAATGTCAGGGCACAGTTCAGTGGGCAAAAGAGGACTGCAACACAGAGGGCTGCAAACAGAAAAGTGGTGCTGTTTCAACCACCAGCCCAATAGGAAAAGAGGAATATGAACTTGTCCAAAAAAGCCCAGCAAAACAAACAACAACTTCAGCCTTTATGGGCTTTGGATTTCCAGAGTGAACAACCCAGAGGTGCTGCTCTCCTGCCCCACTCCTACCAGTGTCCTTTGCACAGAGGCTGTGTGGACAGGAGGAGGGCTTGGGTGAGGAAGGGGCTCATGAGATGAACTCCCTCCGCACTGTGCAGGTGAGCACTGTACACCTCAAATGTCAACTAAGTAATGATAGCCAGCCATGGGGGGCACAAATCTTAGATCCCCCCAGTGCTGACTGGGATCTGCAGCAGGGGCTTGTGGAGAATAATGGTAGAGCTGGTGATTCAAGGAGTTTGGTGGCAGATTTCTTATTTACCCATCTACTTTTTGTGATATACTGCACATAATACATATCAGCTGGGAAAGAAGCTACCTACTTTTTCTGCTATTTCATGAAGGAGAGCTTAGCTGTTACAGCCTTTTTTTTCCCCCCTCTCCATTCTTCTCTTTACTAATACAGGAATATACAGGTGGCTCTGGGACTCTCTAGCCAGAGTCATCACCACCATCATGCCAGCATCGACCTGCAAGGTTGAGGTTCTTACAAGCCCGAAGAACCCTTTCAAATGGTGACAGGTCTCACAGAAGAGATTTAGCATGCAACTGAAACTGAATAATATCATTTGTAACACAAACAAATTTATAGTGCAAATAAGTAGCCATAAATGAACGTGACATGTAAATAAATGAAGTTGCACTTTAAATAGCAGGTTATTTCTAATCAGAAAGTCTTCCTTCCTATGAACAGTGAGCCCTGACAACAAACTTCTTTCAGTGAATGCTGAGGCAGCAGTATATTTTGTGTGAAGAGCTAAGCAGGAGAAGTTCTGCCATGGGATAAGGGAACAGTGCTGTCAGCTGCTGAATTGCATTTTATGGTTGGGACCTGTGGGGTTTTATTTTGTTCCATGCCAGGATGAGGGAGCTCGCATGGTCCTCAGACAGTGGGGGCTTTGCAGAGCTGTTTCTGCCCACGCTGGTTCTGTACTACCCAAGTAGGCCTAATTACAAACCCAGCCTGGGAGAGCAAGAGCTTTCCGGATTATTAGCTCTTTGAACACATGTTTTAAGCTGTTGATGACCAACCCTGGTGAGGAATGGCCACAAACAAGAACTTTGTTTTGAAGTTTTGAAAGCCATGTTAAGGAATAAAAAAACTTACTGGCTAAAAGATTTTAAAGACATTCACCCCCCCCTCATCTAGACATTGTCAGAGAAATATTCAATTTAACTTGACTTCAATTTAACAATATATTCAATTTAATTTTACTACAGTAAGCAGTTCCTACCTGGAGCCTTGAAAATCTTCCACTTACAGGACTTTTTTCTCTCAAGTGTTTTTCTCTCATGTTTCTCTCTGCATGTGTCTGGTTCCTCTTCCCATATCAGAATTGATGGCTTCTTCATCATCCCATACATGCCTGCCAAATTAACAAGGTATGAGCTAAGTGAACTTGTATAGCTCATTCTTGAATTACGTCATGTTTCTCTGAAGACATAAGAGGTATAGATGAAATATTGCCACTTGTCACTAATTCTAATTAAAAACCTGAATGTAATGAGCTCCACAGCAGCCATCCATACTGGGGAGGAGGGAGGTCATAGTTTGCAAGACCTACAGCATTAAAAGTAGCGCCGGTCAAAAACCAGTTATTCTTCACTGCGCCCATTGAAACTTGTTATTACATATCTCATTGGAATTTCAAATCTTTAATTTTTTGTCAGTTGCTTGAAGTTATTTTTATGAAAGCTTTGGAAATGTTTCTGTCGGTTATACAAAGAGGCCGTACAGAATAAACAGGAGAAAGCCCTGGTGTATGAACAACCTAATGCACTTCAAAAAGCTCAGCAACACATCACGATGTCAGATTATTTGTAGAAGGTCAAATCAATTTTACAATCAAGCAAACAGTAGCAAATTACTTTTCTTAGAAGCAAAGCAGGAAAAATATTTTCCAAGAAATACTCTTGAGGAAAAATAAAATGGCATTTATTAGAAACCATCACTGGTTGGGACTTGTTCTCTTAAGGCACATACTCCCTTCATAATGGTAAGCCATTGCATTTGAATATCATACAAGGGCAAATTCGGGCTTAAAGGTTTTCTACTCTGTAAGGCAAGTGAATCAGAAACAGGACTTTTTTGTCTGTGGTGCAGTAAATACTCTTTGAGAGGGGATTTTTATCTGTTTCCTTTGCAAGCTTCAAAACAAGGTGCCAAAGGGCTCTAGCCCATAAAAATGGAGTGGCTACTTAAGGGACTGTATTGATTTTAAACCTGTTGGCTGCTCCAGGGTGTCTGCAGACAGTGCATGGCAGGGAGAGGTGAAAGGGTGGCTGCTGGTTGAGGAGACAATGACCTCCTGATGGAGGAAAGAAGTGACCTGCCTTGCTTTAGGGCAAGAGAGCTGGAATAATGATTCTATGAATAAGGTATTGAGGAAAGTGTCTGCTTAGTGTCCTTAGGACAGCCCAGGGAAAGTTCTGGATGAATTTTTCTGGCAAAGATTTGTCCTTCTCTGTACCATGTTTGCTGGAAGCTGTGAAGATGTCTGAAAGCTATCACAAAACGCACCATGGTTGGTGCTGGGCTCCTGTTATGTCTGTTCACACCCATAACCCTGTCCCTGAGAAAAGTGACTTGGGCTGACCTCTGATTCACATCTATCCTGGATCAAACTGCCCCATGGCTTAACTCCTTATGTCATTCTTATATATCAGAGATTTATCATATATCTCATTCATTGTATCTGACTAATGAAGTGCAGTACCAGATGTATGGTGATAACTGTGCTTGGGCTCACTGCAGTCTGTGGCACATCCCTCTGGGAGTAAGCAAAAAGGCTTGCCCCATCCCCAGTCCTCTCTGCTTCAGCACTTTGCCTCTCTGCTTCTCAGAAAACTACTCTAAGACTTAGTCTCCTTTAACTTGCTCCCACATTTCAGTTGCAGAGTCACTGCATCATCCTATTTTGCATCAGACAGTGTGAATCCACATGATTGACGTAGCCAGACATGACTTGTGCCCTGGAGCTGGTGGCATGAATAAAATGTCTTCTAAAGAGGTCTAAAGAGAGATGCAGGGAGCAAATGGGTGACAGTCGCATTCCTCTTGCCACCTTTCTTTCCGGCATCCAAACACTTGGGGACTTTGGTTCTGTTGAATCATGGGGCTGTGGGGTTTTTTTAAAGGATGTAATTTATTCTCATATTTTTGCCTGTATTTTTTATTTTCTGGACCTTATATAAATAACACTGAAATCTGTTATTCTTGAATGGATTAATAAGAAGGGCACAGTCCCTCCCTTTATGATTTACTACCTGGTAAATTAGTCAACACCGAATGTATAGTTATTGGAACTGCTTGGGAATTTTCCATCAGTGTGTTTACTTACTGGTCTCCATAAATTGAAAGCAGGATTGAAATTCAAATCTCTGAGAATTAAAAGCTTTCCTGATCCTGTGTGACTCTCAGGTAACCAGAAAAGAGAGAAAATGCATTTTTAATGTATATAAATATGAAACCACAAAGGTGGCCAGAGGGAAGGAGTGGAAGGCAAGTAACCTGAACGGAGTATTGGCTTTATATTGATGACATCTCAATTAATTTAATGATGACTACGATAAATGGGAGGGTGGAAAACAAGGCTGTAATGGAGAACAGGCACTTGGGCTTTTGCAGTAAAAGGGCACTTCAATTACAAAATGGATTTGCAGGGGCTAGAAAAATCAAAAATTTCTGGACTATTATATTTTGGCACAGCTCCAAGGCTCCAATGAATTTGTGCGGTCTGGACATCGTGTTTCCATCATTAGGACAAGGCAAAATGGAACTTAAACAGTGCTGAGACCTACAGTTGAAAGCCTACGGGGAAATAGGAAAGCAGTTGGGTATCGTGCCAGTTAGACATACAGGTGTAAATGTCTGGTTTAACCAGGTGTTCTCTGATGACAAACACTTTACATGAGGAAATGCACTTTCTATTCGTTATTGAAAATAATTATTTGTTATTCATCGGTCTGTTTTAAAAAGTTACTTCCATCAAGTCTGGTGTTAGAAATGAATGCTACCTGGCACAGCTATTTGGCAGGATAATTTCATATCAGACGTCTCACAGGTTTCAAACTGTTTGACCAAACCATAGTAATGAATACTTAACAAAAGTAGTCCCAGGAACTAGGGAAAACCACTGAAGAACAGAAGGAAGGCTCCGGTTTTTGGACAATTTCTGCCTAACAGATCATTTGGCTATCTGTAACAAAAGCGCTAAGCCTTAAGAGGCTTTCACTGTATGCATTTATAATTCAGTAGACCTGAAAAACAGGTTTGGTTTTTCTGTTGTTTTGTTTGGGGTTTTTTGGGTTTTTTTTTTTTGGGGGGGAGGGGTGTTTTGGTTTTGGGTTTGTGTTGTTGTTTTGTTTTGTTTTAAACTTCTGGTGGCAGGTTGTTGTCCGATCTAAACTGGTGCAATTTTTTCTTTTTTAAGACATTATTACCAAGTCAAACTACCCTAGGGTGAAATTTGGCTCTGTGCTGTGATTTTTAAGAGCTTTAGTACCACAGGCTGTACCTGCCAGACATTTCCTCCCAGAGCCACACCAGGGAACAATTTAGTGCCCGTGCTGAAGCAAAGCTCTTGGGGCTGAGCTGACCACAGGCCTGGCCAAGTCCTCTGTCCTGCAGCAGAGAACTCTGTAGAACAGTTTGTTCCTGCCCACCCTTTCCTGCTGAAAATGCCACAGCATTTCTGACAGTTCATAGCACAGTAAGTGTTGGAAAAACAGTTTCAGTTAGATGGGGAATTTAAAGAGAGTAGATTTAAAATAAATAAATAACCTACTCAGAATTTCCGTTAATAAAACAGGTAATTTATTTGTATGTATCAAGGAAGGATTTAATCATCATATACAGAAGTATTCCCTTTTCAGTCTTACTATGTAATTTAAATCTCTAAGTATATGTCTTAGAACTGTTCAGAAAGTTTCCATATCTAACCACTGTAACATGGGAAACCAGAGTTGCAGAAACCTTCTCTTTCACTTGGTTCCCTTTCCTTGTCAAAACTGTCCTTTGGAGAATTTTCCTGAAGGCTTGAGGTGAGGGATGGAGTACACAAAAATACACACGAGCCCTCCCAATATTCTTTCTGACAAACATCATTGTTTTTAAGGGAGAAATAAATCTGTAGAAGTCTTTGGGCTCTTATCCTGGTGTATTTCCAAAATATTTCTCTGGTTGGAAGTTGTCCAACTCTGGCTAGTGCAAGTCAATGTTTCTAAATTGGTGCAAAGTTAAGCTCTTGTTTGGGATGTTTTAAAAATTAGCACAAAGGTTATCTTGCATCTGTGAACTATTTCCCATGACTTACAGGATCAGAGATTAGTTTAGCATCATATGTAAGTGATAAATAAACAGTTTCTCAGATAATTTGTTTTTTTATTTTACCTTACATCTCTAATCCTACCACTGCAACCACGTGAAAATGTGTTGATCATTTGTTTCAAGAACATGTCATAAATATAGATATCTTTCTGGTGATCTCTAAAAATACTCTTCAGTCTTCTGTGGTTTAATGATTGAGGAAGCTTGGAATTGAAACTTTTGTCTGGAGTTTGTTGTAAGATATACCTGCGCCACAAGACTAAAATTCACAGGAGCTGCTAAGTGGTGTCAGTGTGAGGAAGGTATTGCTTTAAGATGCTAAAGAATGCTTCTGACAAAATTAAGGAGCCAGTATAACAAAGGTATCCAACTACCTGGGCTTTGATTTTGAGGGGTTTGTGAAGAAATGATCCATTTTTGTTCATGTCGTCTGCAAATGTAAGCTTTGGAATAAAGCTAAAAAAGGTGATGGCAGCACATCACCTCCTTCTCCTTCCATAAAATTACACGCATGGCTGGTATTAGTGGTGGGCATGGCAACATGTTCTGAATAAATGCAAATAAAAAAATGCACTTTTATATATGACAGACCAATATACATTTTTAATTACCGCTCAGAGATCTTGGTTTGCAAACAGAAACCCTCCAGCCAACAACAGACAGATAAACATAGCGCTGCTCTACACAGCAGGGCTTGCAAGTACCAGCTACATTTTACCACAAACCCAACTCACTGCTCACAGCTCAGCTCAGCTCCCGCTTTCCCTGCCCACGTATTTCTGCACGCCTGGCTGCCCAGTTTGTTCTTTTGAAATCTTAATGAAGTTCTCTGACCTATAAAACACAGGTCAGGCTAACTGACCAGTCTGAGCCCTGCAAGGACTGAAAACCATGATCCCGCTGAGTCCTGGGGACTCTGCCTAGGATCTGAAGAGCCAGCCCCTTCCAGCTTTCAGCCTTTTCCCTCGGTCTGGCAGCAGCAATGTGATGTGAGGGGTGGAGGTTTTGAACCCCAACAGGCTCTGCCCGCTGGCGATGAGCAAGGGATGGGGACGGAGGCGGAGGAGTGTTGTTGCAGCTTTTCTGGATTGTGTAACTCTTTAATCATGTGGTTCTACTTGTATGTCCAGGCCGCATGGCTCTTGGCAAAGAAGTTGTCTGTTGAAAGAAGAGAATTGCAAAAACACTTGAGGGAAGTGAAAAGTGGCCTCCCATTTTATGTCCACATTTTATGTCCAGAGAAGATGATGCATAGCTTCTTTTGGGAAAAGAAAAAAACTCAACACACTGACTGTAGATGATGCCTAGACTCTTATTTTCAAAAAAGCTTTGAATGGGAAACTCCTCTTCATCGTAAAATAAATAGCTCCTCCCAACCTATAGTTTCCGAATGAGATCTGTTTTCTCTGTCTGAGCTGTTACATAGCCCTGATGGATGCTGTATCAAAGTGCTTCTCTATTTTTGATGAATCCCCAAGAGATAGAAAAGCAATATAGTTGCAAGACTGTTTTTCAAACACTTCTGGATAACCCATATTAAAGGCACAAAAGCATAGCTACAAAAATTAATCATTTGACTCATGACTCCAAGCATAGTCACTTGCAGCCTGGAAAATGGCCTGATTTATCCAAGGCGGCCTGCAGTTGTTGTAGCTGAGTGGAGTTAAATACTACAGTAGTCTTTAAAATTGCTTAAGTATATGATTTCATTTGCTTTATTCATTCATAATTCCTACTCCCTTGTAGTTTATTGCAGCCAATTAGTATCCCGTCTGTTCAATCCACGTCTGAAGCACGTGGGAACGGCAGGTTGTTGCTAATCTTCCTTGCTCATGCCATGCACTAAACTATTCCGCTGCAAAAGAAAGCTGGTCTTTCCCTCAGCTGTGAGTTTAGGAATGACTGGATGGCCTACCCTTTTATCTTGGGGTGACTGTAGCATGGAAAAGTGAATTTGATTGACCACATTGGCATCCTTAGGCAGCAAAAGAATTTCTACAGTGCTTCCACTGCACAAGGGAGCAGTTCAAATGTCTCTATCTCCTGTTCATGTCTACCATAAGGTCTTGCTTTCTGGATCTCAGCCACAAGAGTGCCTCCATGGACTCAATTGCATGACTAATCAAAGTAGGTGGGTGTTGAGGGAGAGGCACAAGGCAAATGAAAGCACTAGGAGAGCATCTGTCACTGCTACCTACTGCAGAACAGAACTGAAAAAATAGCTTGACCTTTAGAAGAGGTGTAGACTGTCCAAGAGGCCATGGGGCTGCTAAAAGCCTTGATGCTTCAGCACACTCTATACTTCTGCCAGCATCTCAGTACACAGCCCTGCGTAAGTCACTACAGCTGTGTGTACCCATCCTTGCCCAGGATTAGCTATACTTGCCACTGCTGGTGTTACTTCCCTCACAGCTCTGCTGAAAGAAGAGATTGAATGAGTGTCCCTGATGTACAGAAGACAGTAATCAGCTAGATTAACTAGGCCCACATGTTTAAATTGATTAAGTGATCTCAGGTTGCCTGGACTGACTTAGGAAGAGGTCAGAAGAGCTACTCTGCCAGCAGCAGCATCATGGGGATGAGAACAGTTGGCCAAGAATGGCAGTCCATTATCTCCCACTGGTCTATTTGTTTGCATGGGGAGCTTTCTCCAGAGTTTTCGGAATCCTCAAAACAAAGTTCTAAGAGCAAGCACTTCTCATTGGTCTGAAACACCATGGTTAAGGGTGGGGTGAGAAAGAGTCTTTCAGATATGGAATTTAAGATTATTTAGGAATTCACATTATTACTTTGCATCAGTTATTCCTCTACTTGTGAAAAAGCATTGTCCTTCCATTTTAACAGATAGGGACAGAGGGAAATTGATAGAGTACTAAAGAATTTACCAGTGATCAGGTCTTAGCTGAAATTCAGGTACAAGAAATGAAATCCTGGCTATGTGAAAATGAGTGGGACTACTGCAAGCAACTTCAGCAGAGATCTGAATGAATGAAGGGAGACTGTGTGGTGCAGTCAGAAGCATTACTCGCATCAAGTATCATGTACCCTGCAAAAAGTTGAGGCATTACAGAGCAATGGAAGAAAAACAAGGAAAGGGAAAATAGGTGGAAGTAACTGGGATGAAGTGATGGCTGGTAGCACAGTACAAAATACTGCAAGGAGTGGGAAAGGAACAGTGAAGAAAAGTCTAGTCAGGGTAGTGGGAAAACAACTTTGAGTAGTCCCTGGAGTAAGGATAGGAAAGAATGGTGGCAGGTCCCCCAAGTGCTCTGCTGTTGTGGCTGCTATGTGCACTTCAGTGGTGATGTAGAGACTCACAGATCTTATAAAGTTAGGCAAAGCTCAGCCTGGTGTGCAAAAAACCCTGAGGAATATTAAAGGCACCAAAAAGAGAAGACAGGTTCTCTCAAGATACTGGAAGTGGTCTGGGTGCAGCTAAAGAAAAAATACAGCAGGAATAATCTCTAAACCACGAGTAGGCTGAGACCAGATGTGAAACAGTGGTTTCTCTGTTCTGTCTTGTCCTGGTGGCTTAATTCAGGGAGCTGAACTCTGTGCAGGCTGGCAGGGCAGAGTCATTTGACAGCTTTTGGGGGCTTGCTCTTCTTGGCCAAGCCCAAGGCAGCCAGTCTTTGGGCACGGTGCAGTAAATACTGCTTCCATTAGCGCTGTGTCTGTCGTGCTTGCGTGTGTGATTCCTGTGGCAATGGAGGGTACAGCAATTAATCAGTCTGGAATTCCGGCTGTTTGAACTCCTCTTGGGTCAGGTCAGGTTGCTGTCTGTTGGGTCTTGCCCATCTCCACGTGTTTTTTCCTCCCTGCCCTGCCCCACCCTCCCTGCAGTCAATCCTGAAAATCATGAAGCAATTGCTATAATTTCCAGGCAAAGTGCCCAAAGAGCAACATGGTGCAGCAATTTCTCGAGCAGTTCCATCCCAGAGCACTTGGACACGACGCCAAGAGCTCTTGCGATGTTTGATAGCACAAGCATAACTATAGGAGGTGAGCAATTAATACTTCTTCTCTCCTTTTTTTCTCCCCTATCTCTTTGACCTGCTGGTCACAGAGGAAATTTAAACATCTGATCTAAAGGCACTAAAAGCCAGGAGAACCAGAGACTTTTCATGAATTAATTTAAGCTATCTCAAAACAGATTATGATTTTGGAAGGAGGCCAACTTGCATTTCTCTGCCTCTTTGTGTTACAATCTCTTTAGACATAATAGCACCTTATTCATTTGTACTACCATGGCAAAATAAAGGTGTTAGCCTACCTGAAAATATGGGTCTCTTGGCCTGTACTAGAATGAAAAATAGGTGATTTTAGTTGTCGTAAGTCTTTTAATTCTAGAAGGAGCTGTGACTAGGAAGTTCTGTCTTCATTGTGTTACTTTGAAAGGGATTTAGGATGCCTTTTAAAGGCTGTATTTATAGCAAACAATCGTCTTTTTACTTACACTAGCAAAGATATAACAGTAAAAATTTCCTATTGGGACAAGTTACCCAAAAAAACCCCAAATTATAAAAACTAACACAGAAGTTCCTTTCTTTAGAAACCAAGAATTTTATACACATAAATTGCATAAGATAATTTTTTAAATGGAGAAAGTTGTATAATGATTCTGCCACGTCTTGTCCCTGAAGCACAAACTCTTTTCTCCTCTTCGTGTCCGGATCCTGCTGACCAAATTGCATGTTGCATGTGGGAACTGACGAATGTAGTCTTTTGGCTTAAGTTGTTTTATTATCAGTCATCTGGTGTCGGGTATTCACATTCACCCAACCCATGACAAAAATATTACAGCAAATCTTGCAGAATAAATGCCAGCACTCACTGGAAACTGTTAACAAAGAAATCCAAGAAAACTGTGAGATTTGTTTTTTTAGTTTTTCCTCCTCCCCCACCCCCGACACTGTGCTTTGATCTGCCATGCAATTGGGTCAGTGCTTGGGAAATACATTCTAACATCCCCATCTGTGATGTGAACACTATGCAGGAGGTCCNAAAAAAAAAAAAAAAGACCTGTAAAAACCCTTACCTAGCACAAGTGATCAAAGTACTCAAAAGAAAAAAGACAGAGATCGCCGGGCCAGATCCCCATTTAATTAAAACAGCACTGCCCACAGATATCACCAGCTCCCATGGAACATTACTGGTTAAGAAAGTCTCCATTGTTTGTTTCCACAGCAGAATACACTGATACTCAGCTTTGTGAGCTTTTAGGCCTTATCCACACAGGCAACTTTTACCAGAATAACTTTACTAGGGTAAATTAGTCTTAATGCTCTTTCAGGCAGCTGAGTGTTTGGTCTGAAACCCTCTGCTGGTGTGCAGGGCACCCGTTCCAGGAGCCTGCAGGCTGCTAGTGAGTGTGGGGATGTATCCTGGGCCCTGTAGAGTCGCACAGCATCTGACCACAGGCACACTTCTGGCCTGCTGCATGCTTCTGAGGAGAAAAGCAATGACAGATAACCTGTGCCATTGGGTCCTTAATAGCTGCAGCCAGCAGCAGGTATTGGCTGGGGTTCCCTACCGCCTCTTTGAAGGGTGTCTGCAGTAGGGGAGGCTTCGTGGTGCGTGCTCTGACTTCCCAAATGTCCTTCTTCTGCAGAGCCTGGGAGCACAAAGAAAACTTTCAGTGCTGGGCAGCAATGCAAAGGGTCTCGTTATTTGTCATGGTGAGAGATGGATGCTCTTAGACATCTCAGCTCTCCTGGGGAGACCTCAAAGAGGACCCTCAGGGAAACCACAGTAGAAGAACAAGAAGGAAAGGGATGGAGATGCTGGAGAAGTATGGAGGCAGTACGGGGAAGCAGAGAGCTTCACTGCTCAGATGTGACTTAGGTAGGTTCCCAGTGGAGAAGAGGGTTGGCCTCTTCTCTTGTAACCCTGCAGGCAGCAGGGTTACAGCCCTGAATTTTCTGTCACTCCCAAGAGGTGTAAAATCATGGCTGTGAAGACAGAGACTCCTGGATAGCAGAGCTAATTCAGCTGGGACATAAGCCAGCCTGCCCATTGGCACCCTTCACCTCTCACCTAGAAAGAGCCACGGAGATTCCCCAGCAGAAGTATTTATACCACTCCCTCAGTAGGACACTTGCCTTGTGCTGTCCCAGGTGAGCTCTGCAGGTTGCTTTCAGACCCATGTCCCCACAGAAATGATGGCAGTACGGTTCAGAGAGACAGTCCCAAACCTGCCAGCCAAAGCTCTGACTTGACTGTTTCTTATGAATCCCACAGCAAGCAAGAAGCCAAGAGGGACATCAGTTTTGCTGATCCAGAAGAAGTTAAAAATCAGACACATTCCTTCATCTCAGGTCACTGTCCCAAGTGTCTGCTCCCCCTTGTTCACCCCTGTGTTTTCTCCCCAAGGTAAGTCCAGCCCTCTGTGCCTTGGCGTGGACCTTCTCCACCTCATTCTTTGGCATACCTTGCCTTCCTCTGCAGACTGGGGTCTACTGAAGCCTTTCAGAGCCACCAGAGCAGGCTCTTTCCCCTGGAAAAATCAAATAGTTTGTTTTGCACAACAAAATGCAATGCAGTTAGAGTGTCATAACCCATTTCTTAAAGCATTCTTGCCTCCCTCGTTTGCTGATGAACTACAACAATCTCACAATCTTTTTGATTTCTAGTGTAGGCACAATCTACAATTTTGCCCTAAGAATTACCTTTCAGGGATAAGTGGCTTTCTATGAAGGTTTTCATTGTCTTCTGATACTCATCTTCAGTCATGTGGAGCTGGGCTACCTCCATGCTTGAAAAGCACTCTTCTTTTGTAGCTGTCCCCTCCTCTTGAGGAGGCCAGTGTGCAGCAGACACCCTGAAACCTGCTTTATCCAGGTTCCTTGCAAACATCCTCCCAATGGAGCTGTTGGACACGAGAACTACAATTGCTCTCCCTTTCACATCAATGTTCCTCTCCACAATGCCAAAGGAGAAGATGATAATGAAGCAGGTCAAAAATGCGATGGAAATGCATATAAAGGCATAAAAGAGGCAGGAAAGGGTCATCGCAAGTAATAAGTCTATGGCCAGCAAAAAGAAATGCTGCAAGAGGAAAATCATCTTTAGAAGGATTAGCCACTGTGTCCTCACTCGCAACCAAGACGAGAAATCTGGTAGGAGTCACCCCGTGCAACCACGCTGTTATAAAGCCGGGCAGGGTTGCGAAACGTGCAGAGGCAAGTCAAAACCCTGAGGGGAGGATGAATCATTTTCTGGGATAGAGCAACAATGGAGATCTTTCAAACCACGTAGGTTTTCAGGAGAGAACAGTGCTGTGTTTGTCTTGGCTTTGCTGTGCACTTGGATGCTCTGCTAGGCTGACATTCGTTTCGTAAGGGCATTTCATCGTGTATTGTCTCTCTCTAGCACCATTGATGTATATAGGTTATTTTGAAGCAGCCATTTTTAAGGGATTTCTTAAAGTAGTGTGTGCCTGGCATCGGGAGCTACGGAGTAGAAATAATCCCCATATCTGCTTGGCATGCTACAACTCTCTTAAATTTACCACTCTCGCTACTGCTGTAAAGCAAACAATTTCACTAAGTCTGGTAAAGGGCCCAAACAGACACGGAACTGGAAACCCTGCCCCATGCAACCAGCTTGTGTTCTGCTGTAAAACATGGCACACCAGGAACACTGTGCTGCCTGGCTGTAGGGGCTGTGTCACTCTGGGAGGGTTCATTCACATCACAGACAGCAGAAACGAGCTGGATGCTGGAGAGAGTGCTTTTTTTGAATGAGGACAGGGATTTTAGGGAGGTCCTTGCTATTTCTGAGGCTGGCAGAGTGGCAGGCCGAGCAGTGCTATGGCAAGAGCTGTATTTATCCCTGACTGCAGCAATGGTCTTTGGATGCGGAGCACAGCAGGGCACCTGCGGAGCTGGGAAGAGCCTGGTAGACCTAGGAAGGTAGACCTGGTGAAGGTAAATGCTGCAGTGTCAAGGCTCAGCTGACCTCCAGGAGGGAGGCTCCCACATAAGTTCACAGCTTCCTAGCTGACAGCTCTCTTACTGCTTCCTCTGAAGCAGCCACTGAGGCTGGAGGCAAGATCCTTCCCTTCTTGGTCAGGTCACCGCTAGAACCTCAATGTTGGAATCTGCTCTATAAATAGTATCTTCCTTTTTTATTATTTTATTTTTATTTTTAATGTAGATTGATATAAAGGGTTCCCCTGAAAAGGTGTGTTCTGCTGGGTGTGTAGAGTTGCAAGTGGGTGTTGTGTTTATTCCCTGCTCTAACTGGAAAAGTACTGGGGGTGTGGGACAGGCTGTCAGCATGATCCACACATGTTTCACTGGTCCTTCTTGTTCATCCTCCGTGTGAACGTGCAGGTCCCATCTCACAGTTCAGTAGCACTGCGCTATCACAGCAATCCAGCTCCAGGCACTTTTGGGATGGAGTTGCTGCTAGGTACATCCCAAAACCACCCTGCACATCCCACCCAGCATGTGTATCAATTTGAAGTGGACAAAGCATCCAGTTTGTCTTTAAATGGTTCATAAGCAGAGGCAGTGGGACTGTGTGTATGCTCTTCATGCCAGAAGACCAGATCAGGACAAGCTCCTGTCTGCAATTTGGCAGGGTGATACCTGCCAGGCTTCAAGCTGGCAGCCTGAGCCTCCTGCATCCGCACAGTCTTGGCCAGAATAATTTTCTGGTCCTTTTTGCTACTAAAAAAGAGAAAACCCCAAAACGTTGCCCCTGCAAGTGATGAATTTGCAGCCCCTCCTCGCTAGGTGGTACTGACTGAGCACTCAAAGCCTTACGTGTTTCTCTAAATATCGGAGCCCTAAGGTCAGCCTAAAAGGCAGGAGCGGGGAGCTCTGTGCTGCTGGGGAGATGGGCTTTAATCGTCCTTTCCTGTTCCCACATGATTTTACCGTCTCCCCAGCAGTGATGCCCATTTGTGGGTTTCCTTCGGGATGGATCCATGCGGGTCAGTGCTGGGGCACGGGGGAGGCTGACCTGTGCGGGGCAGAGCAGGCTGTGCTCCACGGCTCTGGCGTCGTTTTACTAAAAAAGCCTGGTTGTTAGACTACCTAGTCTTTCGTTTTAGAACGGGACAAACAAACAAAACATAACAAAACAAAAGCTTAAAAAAATTTTGGCTTGGAAAGTGCTATATTTTGACGGTTTTCCAAGGAGGAAAGAAATGCGCTCGGCCGCCCGCGGCGCAAGGGCGCCACCTGTCGGCGACTCGGCGTGACCGGGGCAAGGGCGCTGGCGGAAACGGGGTACCCCTCCCGGATACCCCTCGTCTGGGGTCACCCGCAGCCCTGGTGTCCCCGCCGGAACCAGCAGTGCCCGCAGCTAGGAGGTAGCTCTGACACCACCAGACCGGCAGCGGTGGGTTTTTTTTGGGGGGAAGGGATGATATTTCCATCCTTCCATCTTCCCTTCCCATCGTTCTGAGAAAGTTCAGTTCTCTGGTTTTAAAAGACACAAACTGCCAGCTACACAGAACCACTACAATTTTATTTTAATCTTTGTTTGGTTTTTTTTTTTCAAGGTATGATTTCTCTATTAAGTAGTTCTTTTTAGTAAATGAATAAACATTAAAACGAGAGGCTCTAGTGTGGGTGAAGAAAACACTTAAAAAGTAGTACTTTTTCCTCACCCTTTCCTCCCCCCCCCCCAACTGTAATATTTGGGAACAGTCAAGACTTCAGGCCTGCCCTGGGTTTTATCTTACTGTATTCATAAGCATAAAGATATTTTGCCAGTGGGTGACCCATGAGGTGGCAGTGACATGTCCACTAGCTGCACTGCTGGCTGTCAGCCAACTTGGGCTTTGCACTATAATTACTACACTCCTCCAAGGGTTTTCACTGTATCCTTCCCTAGATGGCATTAACCCTTGTGATGCCACATCATTTTACTCGGGAGACTGTTATTTTCAGGCCTGTTCAAGAAATTACTGATTAATGCTCTACTTCTGCACAGGGTTTGCTGTTTCTTGTGTTAAGCAAGAGGGTTAAATTAATTCATCTGCAATGTGAGCCAAGCTATTGAGTCATTCCCTCAGGTTTGCTGTGCCTCTCAGAGAAGGCATCTGGTTGTTCTCAGCAGCGTGATTTAGGATTTCCTCTGGGGCAGAGGAGGTTGTATGCTCGAGATCTCACCGCAGGCTAGAATCAGGATGATTGCAGCTTCCTTTGCAAACTGGTGCATTCGAAGGGGTGGAAAGAAAGTGAACCAAACAGTCTGTCCTTGGGTCAGGTGAATTCAACAGCAGCTCCCTTAGAGGGGAAGGCAGACTCATGCAGAGGAGCAGTGCTTTGGGGCAACATTGCTGCTGTTGCTTTCCACTGTCGCAAACTTGGCCTTTCTGCTGGTGCTCAACAAGGGGTTCCTGCCAGTGTTGTAGCAGCCATGGCAGTGGGAAAGCTACAGGGAGAGACAGACTCTGATTCAAGTTAGGCTTTTTCCTTTGAAAAAGGTCTTCAGACAAAAATCAGCTTCTGCTTGCTCTCCTTGCAGGATGGTTGGAAAGCGTTGTCACGGGAAAGCAGGCATTTGCTTTTGCTACTGGGCTTGATGAATATACTGGGCTTTTAAGAATATAAACAGTGATCTTTCAGAAAGGTTAGATTAGCCTTTATTTGGGGCTTGCCAAAATTGCTGGCTACTGAAAAAGGGGCAGCACCTTTGGGGAGGTTCAGCGTCTGTCAGCTGTGGTTTGATTTGGCCACATAGTTCAAAAAGCCTGTTGTAGGGAGCTGTATACTCTTAAAATTCTTGAGAGCACAGTTAAACTCTGTAAAATTAGTGATCTGCTCTTTTAAGCAGATCCTAATGCTCTGCTTATTTTCTGAACCATACCACCATTGTGTTCCTGATGCTACTAACCAAGCAATAAAAAGGGATAGTTTTCCTAAAAACTATATTTTGCAGTCAGATCTCCAGGAATCTTGGAAGCTTTACAGGAGCACCATGGGCTTTGAAGCACTTGCTGGGGACCAAGGTTTCTGGCCGATGCATTCTTCTTTTGGTCTTCCTTTTGCTGCCCACATTACTGTGGACAGAACTATGGGCATCCAAAGGCAAGAGAAAATGGAGCTGGAAAGCAGGAGCTGAGGGGCTAATCACCCTCTGAACTCAGCAGCCTTGCTACTGGGGCAGGCTTATTCTGCTGCCAGCCACGGGTGTTGGTTGAGACATGCTCCATGTTGGACTTGGCCTATTTTTCTCTCTTTGAAAAGGGAAGGTCCAAGTAGAAAGTGTATGTTTTTATTTTATAAATTGAATAATTTTAATAGCGTTTAATTTTCTGTTAGTTTTCAATGGTTTCCCTACATTTTTGGTTTACTCTGCTGAGAAAGCGGTGGTTCAAATTTAGGTTTTGTGATTTGGACTGCACTCAGGAGAGTTTCAGAGATATGAGAGCAGAAAGACAAGTGCAGTGAGAGCTGGTAGAATCCCTTCAGTGGTCAGCAGTTTTTTGCAGGCACTCCAGCAGTCTTGGGGAGCTATCAGGAAACAACTCATATTGAAGCAGCATTTTCTTTTTTTTCCTTTTTTTTTTTTTTTTCTCTCCCTCCCGTTTGATTGAAATCCTTAGAGCAGAGCATTATACCTGCATGACAGATAACAGGAAATTCAGTTTTCACCAGATTAAAATTGAATTCAGTTCCTCACTGAATGAAAACTGTTTTTTAAAGCCCCAAAGCATTGTGGTGTTCCCAAGTGCAAGAGTACAGTTTAATTTTTGCTTTATTTCTTCTGTGTTTTCTTTTCCTTCTTTCTCTTTTCCAGTAGCAACATGAAAAGAGGAAGCATTAGACTTCAAAAGAGAATAAAGATGGAAAGAATGAGAAGGGGGAGGGAAGAATAAAATTTGCTATTTCTTTCAGTTCCTTTCATGAAATTTTTTATTGCTAGAAAAGTTAAGGTGCTGTTTTGATCTCAGGACAGTTACTCTGGAGAAATTGTACATTAAGTAAATAACCCATACACAAATACTTGCATCTCTTGCACTGATATGACTTTTACTCCATCCTTCAGACTTTTCTAAAGTCAAGTGAAAACAGTGACTAGAGAATGCATTTTCTTTTTCAGTTTGGTACCCGTAGTAATAGTTGATGGTAATAAGATAATGCCTTCACTTCTTACCTGGCAGCTCAGTCTTACCTGGCACCTAAAAAAAATCCCAGTTCCTTATTAATGGAGGAACATTCAAATGTTCTGTGATGTTTGACACCACTTTGCTATTCTGGTCATAAATCTAAAGAAGAAAACTACCGGCTTGAGCTCATACTAATGTCCTAGATGTTCCATTACGATTCAATAAAATACTGACCTATTTATTTATATGTCTCATTATATGCTCTGGTACTCTTCCTGTTTTTCTTTTCTAAAGGCAAATTTCCTGTCTTTTACTTGAGGCTTAAATATTGTTCAGTCATAGCCTGCTAATTGAGTGCAGTGGGAAGAAGACGAGAAAATAAGAGGCAACTAATAATGAGTGGTACAGTAGCAAACTATAATATATGGACAGTGTGTCCGTGTCACACACACAGCTGCACTAAGAGAAGTTTAAGAACACATAGCACTCAATGTCTGCAAACCAGTGTGTAAGCACATAATTACTGGGTATGCATATCACGGGGTCAAATTTGTATTCCACAGACAGTATTAAATTATTAATTTGTTAACTTGTAAGCATTGACCTTTTCAATTAAAACATTCTTTTTATGCCTTAAATGCATATAATTTCTTAAGTTAAAAAGAAAAAAAAAAAGTGTATCAATAGAATTTTTTGAAACCTTCACAATCTTTATCAGCCAGTATGGGATCCTTAAGTTAAAACAAAGTATTGTGTTAATTAACTTGACTAATAAATTGCCAGCAATAGGTAACTTTTGTCTTCTTTCAGATTTTGGCAGTGGATTTCCTAGCCACTGAGGATTTGTAGTAATGTTTTAATGGTAGATCTTGCTATTTGGTGCCTTTCCTTAAATGCTTCTCTGAATTGGATCTCAGACCCTTTAAAAAGGTCAGCTGCTTCTGAAACAGTATTGCTCACAGAAATGGTCTCTTATTTCTGGCATTCTCAAAACCCTGCTGTATCTCTGGCCTTTCTTATTTTCTCAGCCCTGAGCCATACATGAACACCCAGCCTAGGTTTATGCTGGGCTCCAAGGCCGTCTCTAGATGGAGAAGTGCTCAGGTCAGAGCCATAGGCTGATCCATACTCCAGGGGACTCCCTCCATCCAGAGACTCAATATGCCTCAGATGTTCTCGCATCCATCCTTAGCTTTCTCTGGAGCATCCTCTGTAGCCCCCTAATCACTTATAGGTCTGCATTTTTCCCTTTCTCTGAACTCCAGCTCTAGGTTGAACCATGGGCAAGGAGCCATCGTTTCAAATGTTTCCTTATAGCTGTGAAAGCTCTTCTAAAACAGAAAGCATCTTGCCAGAACTATGATTCCAGCTGTTGTGGTCTTGTAAAATAATTTGGGTTGGAAGGAACCTTTGGTGGGCCACTAGTCCATCTCCTGCTTAGACCTAGTCCAATTTCCAGGAGTCTGAACTTACTACAATGGCACAGAATCATAGAATCATTTGGTGCTATGGGTCTCAGAAGCCCTCCACCTGTAGGGACATTCAAAACCCAAGTGGACACAGACCCGGGCAACCTGCTCTGGCTGACCATGCTTGAGCAGGCATGTTGGACTAGATAATCTCAAGGGGTTCTTTCCAACCTCAACCATTCTGTGATTCTTTAAGGATCATGTTCATGGCTATCATATCAAGCTTTCTCTGCATGTGATTGAAAGAGCTTCTTTTTGATTACCAGAAATATCCAATGGGGGATTATTTGGGAAAACTAAATAGTGCTGGAGAATACACTTTCCCATGCTCTCTGTAGAGCACCTGACTTGGACTGTTGGTCAGGACCTCCCTTTGGGTAGGTTTTATCTACAGTCTTCCTGTGCTCCATGGAGACTACCAGGGCTCCTTCCTGTTGAAGAACTTGGGACAGTTTCAGGGCATTGAGCTGGCATTAAAAGTTGAAAACTATGAAGAACAGAGACCCCCAGTGGAGATTTATCAAGTTTCACTTGATGTGAAAATGTTAATGATTCTCTCCAGAAAACCAGGAGACTCAGCACAGGTCTTGAGAGCAGCAGGATGCCTCGGGCAGAAGTTCTTCCACATTTTTAAGCACTTAGCATGTCTGTCTTGTTTGGGAAAGCTGAACAGTAAAAGAAGTCCCTGCCATAAACATTTTCAAAGTTTCCTGTAACCCTGTCAGCAATTACAAATTTACAGTGTGGAACACTGTATAAGGAAAAAGAAGTACAAAATTCATCATAGGAATTGTTCATTTAACAGAATCACAAATTATTCAATGGACTTTAAGTTAGATGAATGGAAAAATAAAATTAAAAATACAGATAAAGGAAATAAAAGAAGAAGTAAAAGAATAGAATAATTTGTCAGAACAACTGTTCACCATTTAGATATGTAAGCACTTTTTTCCCTCACTTGGTCAGCCCTGTCTGATTAAACAGCAAACTCCTAATGCAAGAGATCCCACGTTACTCTGCTGCTGACGCACTGGGCCTTTAACTACAGCTGGCATCTCTAAGTCATGCTTTATATGATAAAATTAATCCTTTTCCCATCGTAATCTTTCCATGAGTCAGTAATATAGGATTTTCATCACTTCTGCAGTTGAGAAAATTAGGTAAGACAGGAGGAATGACTTGATGGAGGCCACCAGGGAACTCTGAGTCGGAGTGACAATTACGGGAGGAAGCCCTGGCATAATCAGTCAGGTCCCAACATTTGCTGCCTCCCTTCCACACTGGAAAAAGCCAGTAGCGTCACTTCTTTTTGTCATTTGAAACTGCTGGTTGATGGCAACAATTGGTTATCTCTTGAGTTAAGTACACCTCTAAATACATTTCTTAAAACTGCCAAATAGTCCCACTCCCACGTTCCTTTCTGTTCAATATTAATATTAATGCAGATTTTCTGACTTAAACGTGGGATTTTCTTGAGTGCACAGATATCAAATGGACTTAAGGTGGAAAAGAAACAGAATTTGGGAAACCCTGAAAACCTTCTTTAATCAGAAGCTTATTAAATGTGAAGCAAAAATTGCACACAGCTAATTTTCAAAATGGACACGCTCACGTTTTTTGGCTTCCTTTTATTTTCCCCCAGCACGATGACAGATGTGTTTTCTGCGCTCACCATGGCCAAGCTTTTCTCGAAGGTCAGGGATTGAGGATTTAAAAATGAAACCTGACTGAAACTAAATTGCTTCTGCCTGTCAACACATTCTCTAGTTATACGTACCAGTATGTATCAGAGATATTTAGTGGTCTCTGTTACAGAGGCTTATCTGTACAGGAAAACAAAGGAAGCACCCTGCAGTGAGCTGAGCAGGTAAAATAAACACTCTGCTTTGGATAAGATGTTGCAGAGGATTCTTCCATACAAAATCCCCTCTCAATAACAGCCAAGCGTGTGTGTGTGTGTGTGTGTTTGTTAGGTGTCCTTTTCACCTGCGATGATCCATCGTTTTACCTGAATTAATTTCATTTCTCATCTCTCCTCCCAAAGCATTTTGGGCAAGTTACTGAACAGAAGCAAAGGTGTCATTTTTGTCAACCAGTCTGGCAGTGCCAGGTCAGGGTTTGGTGAAGATGGTGTTTGTCGGGGCTTGGTTGTAGTTCAAATCCTCTTCCTTAGAATCCCAAGGATGGAAATTCCCCCATTTCTGTGGGCTTCTGCCCAAGTGTAGCTGCTCAGTACCCCCAGCCATCATGGTGGCCTTCAGCTGGTATTGCTCCAGCTTGTCAATGTCCTCCTTCCCCAGAAGGCATCAGAGCACTGTATAGTTTCCACATACACTTGCCTGGACTTAATTATTTTACTTGGAAAATCCTAATTGCTTCTGTATGGATGAATTGTGATCTTCCAGCGGTGTTTTCCTGAGTGTTGAGTGTTCTGGCCCAGCTCCCAGTCAGGGTTTGGCGCCTCCAGAGGAACTCGACCAAGCTGCCCTCCTGAATCTGCAAGATACAGCTCGTAGCCCTCAGATAAGTTACAAACGCTTCTGTATTTTCATTTTGTTTTTATACTTTCTGTCTAAAAACATATTGCTCCATTGCCTCCTCCTTGCAGGGAGCACAAATCCCACTCCTTCTTGGCATGCATCTCCTGAGCTGCCACAAAGCCAGGCTTTCAGGAGCTATTGCCAGAAATAAGGCCTCTTTATCTGCCTTCCTCTGTTGTTGGTACCTGTTTGAGAGAAGGTATGAAGTGCAAAGCAGAACAAGCTGAGAAGCCTTTAATCGCTACCATCCTTTGCTCCTCTGTGGGTCTGCTCTCAGGAAAAGTGCTGCTGTCCTTAGCTGTCCTTCCTGTTGTTATAAGGAGGCAGCTCTCATCAGCCTGTTAGCTGCTCCATTCCTACTCTCAACATGTTTTCAGTGTTCACACTACTGCCTGGGAAGGTGCAGCATCCAGCACACCCCCCAGAGGCGAATCTGCTCCCACACAGTGTACAGCCAACAGGCTTTGCTCAGCCAGTGCCTCTGCCTAACGCCATAGTGGTCTCCAGGCTGGGGCCATCAGGGGCTGCTGCTCCTCCAGCTCTGCAGCCCCAAGCAAATCCATCCGCCTCTCCTGCCTGGCTATCACACTTTATCAACCTCTCTAGCACACAGTGTGTGAAAGCTGATAGCATTTTCAAGAAATAAAAGTCTCAGCAGCAGTAGGAACAGAAAATATTCTATTCTCATCATAGGAGAGACAGGGAAAGAAGACTTCTTCCATCCAGGCTGTGAAGCACCTTGAGTTGTGGTGCATCAGGTCTGGACTTTTGCACCTTATGCCCAAGGGAACCTGACCTGGGTAATTCCCAGAATGTCTTTCATCGCACTCCTGCCAAAATGAGTAGCTTGACCTCTTTCTGGTAACTGACTTCTCTTCAAAGCAAAACTTCCCTGTCTGTTCAGATGGTGCATGATGTTATGCCACAACATTATGCTGTGAGCTGTAGACCACAGTAGCTACAAACACGCGGCTGTGGTACAACAGGCGGGGGCACTTTCAGTGCTGCCAGAACCTACCAGAAGCTCTGGTTTTCATATAAGAGTGTGCCATTCACAGGAGAACTATGCTAAAATATGTCCCTGTGTCCCTTTTCTTCTCAGGTTATCAGAGCTAATCCAGCGCTGCCTTTAGATAATAGAGCTTGGGCACTGGTGTCTTAGCTGCCTTGCAGCACAAATTGGAGGGCATCTTGTGGGGACTTCATATAAGATAGTAGACAGGATTGTGGCATGTGAATCCCTCTATTTCTGGAGCCCTTTAGCACTGCATATTTAAGCTAGGTCAGTTATAATACAGCTTGAAGCAGAAAGATAAAAGAGCTGCAATTAACATGATGAAGCTCATATTTTCTTATGAACAGCAAATGCAAATGTTAATGGAGAGAAGCAGACAAAGACCTCCCCCAACCTCTGTATGTGCTAAAAATTTAGCTAGCACATCAATAAGCTTCATGGAGATACTCTTGAATATTTTTGTATTTTAGCCTTGTCATCAGCAACTTTGGAAGATAATTATGTTGTATGAAATGATTACTATAGAATGAAAGAGCAGGCTCCCGGGTAGTTTGTCTCTATGGCGGTTCATTTTTCAGTGATATGAATGATACTTTTAATCAACAGGTCCATGCAGTGGAATAAATTCTACTGTTTCATCATCACTTTGGGGTGCAGGCTGTTTTCACCAATAACTTTTTTTATAACCAGAAATAGCTCCTGCTACATCCCAGCAAAGAAAAGGACACATATGCTGTACATGAGAATATTATACTTTATGGCTGGTATTTGCAAAGCTACCTAAATGATCTGGGTGCCCAAATTCCATCAGTGTTGATGAGCACAGAATACTCAAACTTAGTATGGTCTTTCAATTAGTTGCCATAATTGAAAAAATCTATATACAACACCTTTAATTTGAAGTACACAGAAGTCAGGGGATAGGCTCCTATTGATATCAAAAGATATTAGACCTGCCATACATCAAGGATTTTAGAGAAAGCATCAGCCACTTCACAGCCACAGGAAGAGGGGTTTGAGGTAACCCAGCTGGCTTGGTGCTATGGCAATAAGAGAGAACTGATTCAGCTGAGCTGGGAGCGAGTAACGTGTAGAGTATAGAGGCTCCCAAAGTGCTGCAGCCCATACAGCCTGCAAGGGGATACTGTAATTGGAGCAATTTTAGGAGGCATCTTGGAGCTATGGTAACACAAGCTGCAGCAGCTGTGTCAGGGCAGGCATGGGCATCGGAGCATTGAGAGAGCCAGAGCTGGCCATGTCACAAAGCCAGGAAGACCTGAGTCCTTTTCCCACACTCCTATTTGCCCCACCTGGCAGCAGTGATCTGCTTTAGCAAGGTGGAATGGCTCAGTTCAGGCTCTGTATGTGCTTTGTAACACTACAGAGGTTGCAGCAAAGTAAGCTACTTCATCTGCCAATGTGTCTCTGTCTTTCATGGCCCTAGTCATAGTGTGGAAAGGCAAAATTAATTTAGACTCAGTGTCCAGTTAATTCTTGGTTGCTCTTCTGGAGATGCACTTCAAACCTCCTGTTTTAACAAGTACTGAGCTGTTAAATAGTGCCTTCCCTATTTACCTCAGCTAGTATTGAGCTGAGCATCAGTTAAAGTAGATGATTACAGTTGTTTGCAGAGAAGCCATTAAATAAGCAGACACCTATGGAGGCCAGGCTTAGTAACACATACAAAGTGTGAGCAGAGCCAAGGAAGCAACCAGGTGGTCTTAGCTCCTCTTCTAGCATTTCTCATGTTTCCTAAAAAAATTTTTAGGTGTGATCCAAACCGTCTTGATAGTATTTATGCCTGAAAACCAGGCAAAAACACTACACTGTGTTCTCAAGCCCTTTGCCTAGGACACAATCAGTGGATACAGTCCACTGTGTAATGCAACAAATTTCACAATTTGTTGATTTTTTAACACCAACAGCCTCAGTAAGCTTCATACCTAGATGCAAAACCCATTTCATCAATGGATTTGTAAGCAAGTGGACTTCACGGAGGGGTTACTCAGTTGTGGGTGAAATTAATCCAAGATTTGTTGGCTGAATTTGCCTTTCATCTAATGAAAAAGCTGTTTCTTGTTTGCTAACCTTTCAAATGTGTTCATCTGTAATTAAATATAGCCTCTCCACTACCACGTACATGTAAGCAATTACAGCTGAGTATGTATTTATTCATGTTGACTTTTCATTTTCTGATCCTCTAACTAAGATTTACTTGGGTTGGGTGTTTTGTTTTTATTTTGTTTTCCTGGCAACTTGAGTCAAATAGCTCTTGGGTAGAAACAAGAATGCAATAAAACATGCTAAGAAGCGGACTTCAGTTGAATGAAATAATGTTAAGGGAGTTAGATACATAAGCAAAAACCAGGCTTATCAGAGCATGTTTTGCATTCAGTGCTGGTTTATCGAGCAAAGGAAATGTTACCTGAAGCCAGCAAATTGATTTCTTTTACGGTCTCCATGTTCTTCTGACCAGCAGCTTTCTGCCTTGTCTTTCATTTTATTTACTGGAAATAAGTGTCCTGTTTTTCCAACACCAGATTAAGTTGTTCGTTCAAAGCTTAAAACAGCAAAGTAAGAAGGTGCTGTCTGCTGCAAGTTCCTTGTACTTCAGTAAGCTCCAGTGTTACAGGCTTATCAGATGCCCCTTTATTTTTTCCTCCTTGAGGCAGTACTCTTAAAGGCTGGCTTTAAACAGGCAGAAATCAAATATGTTCAGTAAAGGTTAACCATTCATAGTGGCACTGTATTTAATAGCCTTGGAGTGGAGACCAAGGAAATTCATGTTGACTTTCTGCAGTGCTGGAAGGTTTCCTGAAAACTTTCTCTTCAGTCTTCCTGAAAGGTTCCCCTCTTTCTTACCACATCTTAATGACTTTTAAAAGGATGAATAACAATTCTTTAGGAAAGTAAATCTGAGGAGCCATATGGAAAAAGAACTGGTGTAAAACTGAAAACTATTCACCTGTGAAACAAATAAAAAGTTGTTTGTGTTTTAGCATGCAGTGCATACCTCACTGGACTTCGCTAAATTGACATTACAATAGCACTGAGTCACAGGAGAAACACAGCATTTCACAAAGCAGGTAAAAACAGAGAGACTTGAAATGATTTCTGGGATATTGAATTCATAGAGACTAAGATGTACTGTCTAATTATTTTGTAATACTTTGGGTACACCAATAGACATACACTTAATTGTAGGGATCATCTATTACCTCTATTGTGTGGGCCAAATCCTGCTCTCGTTTGCAATTACTGGAATCTTACTACAGGCAATACTTTTGTGTGAAATGGGCAGCACTTCAGCACTTGTTTGATGATAAATGTTGTGATAGAAAGCAAGCCAAGAAAAGAACATGTGGCTCTTCCTTTCCTGCTATTGGCAGAGAAGTGGCATTGCAAAGATCTCCACAATGAAGAACCAAGAGCAGCAGCTAGCAGCAGCAGCAGCTTGTTCACTAAAGAAGAGGAAACCTTAATTTTGAGTGATTTTCCAAAAGGAAAGGACTTCTTGTGTCTATATTGGGTCAGGTGAGCTTCTTCCTTCCAAAATCAATGTAGCACGTATGGCAAATGATGGTTCATGTCTAATTCATCCAGAATTTGTCACCTTGGCTCTTACCTGCTGACTGTTGGGCTTGAGCAGTACTGGAAAGGGGGGATCCTGCTCCAGCTGAAAGCTGCTGGCCAGGAAAAATTGACCACCATTGCCAAGAGAACTAGATGGGGGAAGTAGACACCTCTTGCTTTTTGCTCCCCACTGAACTTATTTAGAGCTGGACATGGTGGACTTTAAATCATAACTGATTCCATTTAATGTTTGGTGTTGCCAGGGTTATTTTTGTGTTTTCCATTAGTAATAGAGTTTTCCAGGCAGAACACTGCTGTAGTATTTGCTTCCAACTTGCATATAGGTCCTTGTCTGGCTTCTGCATGAAAATGACACAGATTTTTGAGCTGGAAGCTCCCAAAAGCAAGGATTGTTGCCTGTTCATTGTCTAAATGATGGTTTTCCTCTACATGAGATTCTCAAGGACACCTGCATGCCACTGTAAATCAGCAACACTGTACTCTTATCACCCTGTGCTCTGGAGCATTGCCTGGGGCAGTGGGTGGCATTCATAGTGGGAGCCACAGTGCCCAAACTCTTCTGTAACACTTTTCACACTCCCACCTTGTGGCTATTGAGGCCCAGGTTGCTCTGAATGCTTCGGCATGTGGTAGAGGGCAGAAGCACTTGCTGTTGAAGGTGATAATCATGTTTCCTTGCTTATTGTTGTCACAGCAGGGGAAAAAAGGCCGTAGCAAATAGCCTCTTAGTCTTAGTAGTAAGAAATGTGTGAGGTCTCTGAAATTTTACCTTCATAAAATTGTATTTTTGCAGCCTGCAACCCCTACAGGGCTCTAGAGACTTTCTGTGCAAGCTACATAATCAAATTGACCCTGTCTTGGTTCTTCACTGTTGACTGGAAGAGAAAATGTGTTAATTTTATGGCTCTGCTGAGATGTAGCACAGGGTTTACCCTGTCTCAGAGTCCACAAGTGATGCAGTGTCACTGTGCTGGGGAAGCATGGACTAGATAAAAATGTAATTCAGAAACAAATATTATCATTCCAAGTAACTCTTTAAAGCCAGCAGGTAGTATCTAGGATTATCCAAAGGTGTAACCGCCATCATCCCCCCTTTTCTATGTACTGATGTCTAAGCTAGCAAAACTTCCACCATTCCCATCATCGCTTTGGGTTCGTAGCATGATGGAGACATCTTTTAGATTGGATATTAGGAATGGGTTTTTTACTGTGAGGGTGGTAGAACACTGGAACAGGTTGCCCAGGGAGGTAGTTGAGGCCCCTTCCCTGGAGATATTCAAGGTGAGGCTCGACAAGGCCCTGGGTAGCCTGGTCTATTTGGGGGTGTCCCTGCTGACTGCAGGGAGGTTGGATTAGATGACCCTAGAGGTCCCTTCCGGCCTGGACCATTCTATGGTTCTATGCCCTAGAGATGCTCTCCGGGGAACTGGCTTTTCCTGCTGCCTCAGTTGGCCACCCACTGTGGGCTGCTGGCATACCTGCCCTCAGCGGGGCTAAATCCTCGGGGACAAGACACATCGTCCTGCATCGTCTCACTGGCAACAGTACCCTTATAAGAGGGGGGAATCTCTTGTTGCCATGACAATGAGCCTGTCGGGATGAAGGTTTTTTTTCTGTGAACAGCAATTCAAAGCTTAAAGCAACACTGCTGCCTCCAAACACTTATTAGTGCCACGTGCAAAGAAAGCTGGGCAAAGCCTTGGGAAAAAGGGGCAGTGGTGGACAAGCTGGCTAGTGCTGTGGTCCCTTCCCAGCTCAGGCTTCAAGCAGTGGGGGGAGCAACTGCTTTCTTCCGCTTTGTTCCCAGCTCCAGCACAAATCAAATCAAGCCTCCCTTCCCCCAGCAAAGCTCACACTAAGCTGGAGCACGCCAGAGCAAAAACGGATTAAAAAGAAAAATCATCCTTGTGGCAGCAGATGAAGAGGGTATAAATCAGTGAGATGGAGGATGCTCTGCTCCAGGGCTGGTGCTTACTGCTGCTAACAAGGGGCTTAACTCAATTCATTTGGAGAGACTTGGGGTATCCACCAAGCCCTTCTCTACCTTCTGCACCTGAGACACCAACAGGCCGAGAAATGCTGTGGCTAAATCTGCTGCGGGTGTGAGACTCTGGGAGTGCGGGATGAGCCAGAGCTGCCTCTTGCCGCGATGGAGGGAGCTCCTGAGACGGCAGAAGTGCTGCATCGTGGTCCAGCCCTTGCAAGTCAGATCCCCAAATGATGAAAGCGGGTTATATTTCAGGATGCTTTTAATAGCTCATGTGGGAAGACAGGTTGTTTCTTTTTAGGTTTTAGATCCACAAGGAGTTATTTTCCCCTGCGTAAATAAATCTTATGTAGGTTGTAAACAGTCTTATATGTGTCTTGAACTTTTAAAAAAACTTACATACAGAGTCTAACTTTCTTGGAGCCACGTGACCCTGGGAGCCAGGAGGTGACACAGCTTTACACTTGTAATTATCCTTTCCCCTGCTAGCTGCCCTACAAGCTGGAGGTGGAGCATGCCAAGGAGGAGCGCTGGGGCAGGCAACATTCCGTCAGGCCTGTCAACCCAAGAATAGAGTGAAAAGTTAGGATGAGTGAGCAAGGGCCTGTGAATGAGCCAAGGTGGGGATGGGGGACTCAGACATGACCCTTGCTGTTGATGATGCTCAGTGTAGCTGGTATCAGCACCTACAGATCACCCAGCAAAAGCATCCACAGAAAGAAAGGTGTTCTCCATAGCAGGGGCAGAAAAGCAGTGGGGCACTGGGGGACTGGAGGTGAAGATTGCAAATACAGAAACAAGCATCCTTGCTTTGTGCAGGGTTTGGCACCCATTGAAACGTGGGTTAAAACTGGTGAAAATCTCCAAGAGGTGAATGCAGAATAAGGACAAGTAAGACCCTGTCAGTATTGTGCTGCATAAAGATTAACTGTGTTTTGGTACTTTTCCTCAGGTCTTGTTTCTATTTGCCTCAACTATTGGGTGCTGAGATGGGATAATAAAACCAAAAGGTTCCATCCTTTGTGGAGGGGATGTCCCCAGAGCACCTGGGGCGGTGAGACTGAGAAGGGCTTATTTTTTGCTTGTACCTGGGCTGGGACACCCGAAATAACCTTGTGACAGTGCTGAGTGGAGGGGGTCTGGCTATAAGGTGTGGTCTGTAGCAGGTCTGGCATGATGCTGAAGAACTCTAAAGCCATGGATGGGGTGTTTCCAAAAGGCCTTGAAATACAAAGAGCCAGGATCACACTCCCCAGAAAATGCTGTTTTTTTCTGGTGGTGGTGTGCCAGCAGGAGTGGATTAAGGGAGAGTTCCCTCATTTGGAAAGGGGGAACTCCTTAAACCCCAAAGCCTGTATTTAAAGATCCTGGAGAGAGTAATAACAACCATCCAGATTAGCGAGACCAGCAGGAGAGGGCAGCGTGGCACTGCCAACCCCTAGGTCCTCACCCTTGTTTGCAACTCCTTTTCCCAGGCCTGTGTCTTAGATGTACTCAAGGACTCAAAAAATCCACAGAAAAGAAGATACTAAAAAGAGCATTTCCTTACTCAAGTCATGGGTGGTTTCCCACAAGTGAGAAATGTGTAAAACATGGCTGGGCCAGGTGACATATGGGGGGGAGGATGGGGGGAAGGGGTATATTTTTTTTAACAAGAGCCTTTATATTGCTCTTGCAAGGCTCCTTCCATAACAAACTGAGTCATCCTTTAGCTGAGGAAGAAAAGGAGGGGATGCTCATCAGTCAAGAGAAACTACCTGGTGTTAGGGCCGTCCCCATGCTGCCTGGAGATGTGTTGGCTTTCAGCTGTGTGAGGAAACCCATACTTACTCCCTTGGTTGTGTGGGAAGCTTTGAAACCAGAGTTGGTGGCAGTGTGGCCCTCATTTTTTACTTACTTGTGCTGTAAGGGAGCAGGACTGCATTCTGCTGTTCTCTTGAGTGTGCCAAACTCAGGCCTTTTGGCAAGGTGCAACTTCTTTCTTGCTTATTTATTTGAAACCCAGTCCTTAAACCATGACATTTCTGTAGGGATATAGCGCAAGTGAAGCGTTTATCCCAGCTGAGGCATATTCTCTCTGGGAGGTACTGCAGGAGAAATGGACCACATTGACTTTTACAGCTGGCCTCAGGTATCACTGCAGCGGCACAGGAACTCAGTGGTGTGTGTGTTTATCTGGCAGGAAGCAATTGCCTCAAACCAAGTGAGGATTAGTTCCCCAGCAGGTTCACCATTTCAAATTTAAAACTGCTTTATTTATTCAGACAGTAATATTCTGGCAGCAAACTTCACGTCCTTTTCTGCATCCTCGATACTCAAAAGGAAGGACTGTGGCATGTTCGATGCTCTCCAGAGCACACCCTGTGACCTGTGGCAATGGCTGGGCTCAGCTGAGCTGGCTGGTAAGGTCACCGGAGAGGGGCAAGTCTCAGCACACTCATCTCAGGCTTGGGAACTGGGGCTTCAGGCCCTGCTGCACATCGTCTTCTTGGTTGCATTGTTTAAAAGTTCCCTTTGGGCAATATTGAATCACCTCTCTGCACAGTGCCCTGTGATGGGGCTGATGCTGCTCTACCCCAGCCTTGCTAGTGTGGCTCCTCAGTCACCTTCGCTTTCAAGTCTCTCCTACAGTCAAATCAGTCCCCTTTGTATAGGACTTTGCTTTCAGTTTCCAGACCTTCTGGATCCTCCTCTTGTGGGTCGTTATTGTCCTTATGATGCTCTCCTGGCTGAGGATGGTTCTGTTTAAAGCTCTCTCCTACTTCTGCATGAATCCATCCTCTGAGAGAGATATCACTGGTGAAGTGTGGTGGAAAGGAAAGCTGTGTAGTATCAGAGCTACCAAGAGCCTAATGCCCTTTTACTTAAGACACCAAAACAAACTGCAGAAAGGTAGAGAGCTATCCTGAATTTCTAATATTTTCCAGTGTGACTTTGCACTGGACAAACTGTTTCAGCCCAGATCCTCTTTAATGTATTCACTGGCTGATTTAAAAGGAATTAAATAAATATCTCTAAAGATCTGATCCTTGAATGGTCCGTTTGCCATTCCTTGCTGAACTGAGAGCTGGTGTTTTCTCCTCTCCCTCCATTGCACCTGCTCAGACCCATTGATGCAGAGAGTAATTTCTGTTAGGATGCCATCAATGCCCAATCTCAGGGGACTCTGTCCTGTTGAAACAGTGTGGGCACGTCCACCCACGGAGTGTGGCAGAGGAACACCCCACATACCATCTGGCAGAAGATGCTCCATTGACACCCACTCCCATGCTTAAATGCTGCTAGACCAAGGGGCTACATGCCCCGCATTGGCAGATCTGCATGACTGTGGGGTTGTCAGCTTTTTTCCTCTCTCCCAGGCCACGTCGCATTGAATTGGATTTGAATAGTGTCTTTTTTTTCTGCTAGAGACTGTGCCACTGCTCTGGGATGACTCCTCTTATAATTTATCCTTTTAGTTTAAATGTTGCCAAGAGCCTAGCCCCTTAAAGGGTAAAAATCCTTTCTGTTGTTGAAAACTGACGGTGTGCAAGTCTCTGAGGAGCAGCACTGGCTTGTACCATATACCAAATAGAAGCAGTGGTCTCAGTCTGGTTTCTAAATCAGGTCAGCTGACGTTATTGAAGCAAGAACAGCAAACAACCTGGTGCTATTCTCCATCTGTGCTCAGAGAAGACCCAGAATGGCATCAGCAGAAGGGATGCAGGGAGAGAACAAGGTGTCTTGGCAAATCCGTGTGTGCATGCAATAGCCAAGAGAAATCCCTGTTTGCAGCAGGTTGTTTTCTATCTCCTGCATGTTGCCATCAGTGTGATGGGAGCTTACAGGGTGCTCAGAGGAGACAATGTCCAAGAATAAAAGCTAATGGAGAAAAGTGGGAAAGAGAAGATGAACAACATTTCATTGCTGTCATATGCTTGAAATTCCTTCATCTTTCTTGCTATAGGCATAGTGAGGAACTTTTTTTACATTGGGAATTTTAGTGCTGCTTTAAAAGAGCCGGATTAGCAATGACAAGGAAGTAGTCGCCTTCCCATCCCTAGGATGTCTTCCTGCTCCTGCCTGCACTCAGGATCTCTTCAATGCGCCCCACTGACTGTGGGCACCTTCCTGTTTTTTCTGTCTCGATCAAATCAGTCTCTTCCCAGAGACTGGGCAATCCTTTTCTTTGAAAACAGACCAACAAGATAAGCCCAAGAATTGTTCTTCAGGTCCCAAGGGGTGTCTGATCTGCCGGAGAGTGTCCTTGCTGAGGGAGAGGAGGTGTGTGTGTGGGGGGTGTCACTGCCAACCTGACACAGTGGTGAGAGCATCCTGCAGTCCCCCCAGCCCTGGTCGGCGTAGGCAGGAGCTGATTTTTCAGTCAGTGTGTGCTGGGGTGGACGGGGAGGGCAGTCTTAGGCAGTCTTAGCAAAGCCACAATCCTGTTTGCTCAGTTCACTAAAGGTCACAAGGTGGCTCCGTCTGTCAGAGGAAGGAAATGAAGGCTTTTTCTTCAGCAAACTAATTTCAGGCTTGTACCAATTCCTCTTTCAGTGTAATTAAATCATCTTTGGTGTCTGATGCTACGAACATGGCTTTGTACTGCTAAACCTTTGCTGCATATTAGCAGAGAGGCAGCTGGAATTTGAATTTGATTTTGACTATAGTGAGAGACCTTATATTTAGCACTTGGCAAATCTCTTGAATGCAGGAACACATCGGTATATAAATGCAGGTTGCTTTGATCAGTATAATTTTGGAGGCTTAAGTATGAGACAGAATATAGGCTGGGTACTGATACTCATAAAGGAACTATAGAAAAATATTCTCCCAGGTGATTGCGATTACATTCCTCTACAATATCAGCCTGCTAGAATTTGCTGCAAAGAATTGTTTGTAATGGAAAAATGCTTTGGGTTACAATGTACTTTTAATGCAGTCTTCTGTAGCCTGCACTATAAGGGGCAGGTACAGAAACACGTTCTCTCAAATGAAGGGATTGGTGAGAGCAAAAGACGGCAAGAGCTGGCCTACTCCAGGGACATGATGGTGGCCAGGAAACACAGAACAAGCTGAAATGGCAGTGGGATAAGCTGCCTGCTTTCACCCCTCTTCTACATTGGGCAAAACTCCTGCTGGCTTCTTTGCTGCATAGGATGCCAAACTAATAGTCACTCTTGGCATTAAAACACGTGTAGGGCTCAGGATTTGGCCATATGCTCTAACAAAGGGAAGTACTTTAGTTTGCAGCTTGGGGCTGGAGCTGGAGGTGTTCCCAGCGATTGCCTCTTCTGACAGCTCACCTCCTTTTCAAACCTGTCCAGTTTCAAAAGGAGCTGTCTCTGACCCTGCTGACTCCATGGCAGCTCACACAGATGTGAAAGCCCCAACTGCGCCACTGTCAATTCTGTGTCACCCCCTGGATGTCCCTGGGGTCTGGTTCTTTTGGAGTTGCTCTTAGAGGAAGCTTGGTACCTGCTGGGTGGGGAGCACGGGTTTCTGGCAGCTGGGAAGCTCACCTGTGGCTCGTTGCCTCATAAGAAAGATTTTGATTTTTAGAGAGAGGGTTCCCTTTACATAGCAAAAGCAATCAGTGCTAGAACTTAGGAGTATGCAGTTTTGAGAAGGAGCTCAGGTTCTGCTCTCAGCAGAGGGAGATAAAAACTAAGGCAATAGCAATTTGCTCTTCACATTTGCGTGGGCAGGATGGAAAATGGAGCTTGGATGAAAATATTATCATCAGTGTTGTGGGCATGATAACTGAGCATTCACTGCCTCCGGAAAAGCAGTAAGATGAGAGGTGACTCTTCCTTCCTATTGCCTCTGCTGGCTTTTGGCTTCCAAGAAATACCCTGAGCGCTTTGATTTATTGATTTGCTGGGAAATAGCAGTTAAGTTTTACAGTCAGCCAACCCTGTGAGTCCAGATCTTCTGAAACAGAAATGAAAAGGGAGCCTCCTCATCTCCTGTGTGAGGAAGGACCGATATTTTCAAAGTGGTGTTTTGTGATGGTGCACTGGGACTTGAGATCTAATGGTTGCTTGTTCTCTGTTTTGGGGTTGTGGCTTTCTCTACCCAAAGGGCTGGAGCAGATATAACTCCTCAGGGAGCTTTACCAGGAGGTCTCATCAATCACAGGGCTTGGTCTTTGTTAGTCCCCGGACCCACCATCCCCAGGCACAGCACAGAGGACCGGAAGTGGAAGGCTTAGGCACAGAGCTCCCTCCCACAGCCCTTGCCTTGAGAGGTTATTGCTCACTATCAAAGGCTGCAGCTCCTTCCAGCCTGTGATGCCACCTGCTCTCTAACCCACCACCCTCAGTGGGTGACCAAGCAAGCATCAGCAACACTGCAGAGTTTGTTTTTGCATCATGGCTACAAAGCAAGAGCATGTAAGATTTGATGCCTTGCAGCTTTCTGCTCTTTGGGCCAGTAGATCAGCGCAGAGGAGATGGTTTGTCTCAGGGTGAATAGCTGACTGCAGGCCAGTTGGCAGCCCCTGCATAGGGAGGCCCGTGTAAATAGCAGAGTTGAGGCTGATGCATGGCGTCGCTAAAACGGATTGACAGATTTGCAGAGAGCAACTTTCATGCATCCCATATGTTGCTTGGCTTCCTCTGGGTGACTTAAAAAGAAGCAAAAAAATCTTTTGCTGGAAGAAAGTAAGAGTATTTGTATACTTGGCTATTTTTAAGTATCTCTTTTCCCCCTCTAGCTTGACCTGATGTGGTCAAAAAAGGAAAAGGGTATTGACAAATCATTTTAGAAGCATGCATAGATGCATTAAATAAATATATTTTCCTGTGGCCCTAATAGCAGGCACAGGTAAGTTCCCATAACAATTGAGAAATTCTGCTCTCTAAGAATTGCAGCCCTGACAGATTGTCAAAGATACAACACTGCTAAACAGCATGGTAACTGCTGGGGCACTCTGATTTACACCTGAAAGATTTGGCTCATTATCTACAGCAGAACTGCCCAGAAAGTGTGAAATTTAACCTCGAGGTCAAACAAGAACTTTTCAGAGCAATGCTGGTTTTATTTCTGTTTCATTTAGGCAAACATGTGCAGTACAGACCATTGGTTCTGATGAAGTGCCATTGTTTAATACTGAAAAAATGCACATTTGATCTAGTTTGCATTTCCTAAAAACTGTGTTATTGATTTGACAATATATTTTTCCTCTGAAAAAAAAATATATCTGCAGTTATTTATTCATCCTTGCCCCTTGGAGAGCTTGCTACCATCTGCTTTTCTTGGCTTTGCATCACCTTTTTTTTTTTTTTTCACTTGTTCTTCTCCCACTGTGCACCACTGAAGGAGTATAGTATACATTATCTCATAGCCAAATTATGCAGGGTATTGTAAACATGTTGTAAACTTTGCCAGCTGCAAAGTCAAGGGCTCCAAGAGATCTTGCTAAGCCCTGCAAATGCTCTTTGAAGCAACAAGGCAGCCTTTTGGAAGCAGATTTTCAGGACAGCATGACACAAAGGTATAGAATCATAGAATCATTCAAGTTAGAAAAGACCCTTGGGATCATCGAATCCAACCGTCAGCCCTGCTCTATAAAGTTCTCCCCTACACCATATCCCCCAATATCCCCAAAGGTGTAATACTGCTTTTGCAAAATACTGGAGAGAAGAAAAGGAGCAAATAAATGTGTTCTTGGATCCCTGTAGGTTTATCACAGAGGCCAAGAAGTCTGTGAAATGGTGTCTGCTCAGGACTCACTGATAAGACACAGCACTGCTCCTGCATGTGCATGCCAGGACCTGCAGGCCCTGTGCCCTAGCAGTGGTAATGAGGATCAGAGCATGAAATAGCACCAGCACTGCCAGTTTTTCGTTTGGGACAGGACCACACTCAAGGCACATTGCAGAACTGAAGCACCTGCACGTGCCAGGGTTACTCCTGGATTTGGAGCAGCAATGTCCTGCAAGCATCCTGGATGCCCTGTCCAACATCCTGAAGGACGCAAGGCACCGGGCGTTTTGTGCTCTACATTGCAGGGTTACAGCCCTGTTGCTGCCCTTGGAAACAGGAGGTGAAGGGGAAGAGTCATAGGTGTGTGAGGATAAGTCTGTGTAAATCTGCAAGAAATATCCCTAGTTATAGGTCTCTGTGTATCTCTTGATCATTGAACAATAAGGATATTGGCAGTAGCAATACCAGGCATTCCAGAAATCATGCCTCAAAATTTACAGTAATTTTATGAAGATTGGTATCTGTTCTCTTTGTCTGCCTTCTGGTGTCTGATCTTGGTGCAATCAAGGTTGTACCTTCAAAGCCTTCATCCCATGGTACGCTTCCAGAAAGGGCAGAAATCTCTGTCTGAGATACGACTTGAGCCCAGGAACTGGGTGTGCAGGGGAAGCCCTGAGCAGCACAGAAACAGAGGTGACTTCCACCCTTGCAGCCAGAGAGGCCATGGGGCTGTACTGAGCGATGCGCTCTGCAGGGAGGAGTCCCAATATTCCCTGAAGTCAAGAGGACTAGGAAGCAATGTGGATTTTAGGACCACAGAGAAGAGCCCATTTCAGTGGACATGTGAACGTGTGCACAGACTCGAGATAGACACACAACCCTCAGTGAAATGCAGTTTTTCTACATTTGCTATAAATTCATTATGAATGCTTTTGCATTTGGATTTTGACTGATAAGGAAAACAAAGACATCTTAAGTTTAGAGGAGAGTTGAGCTGGAGTTATGAGAGTAACTGCTCTGGTACCAGAGATGAGGTACCTCAAGCAGCATTTTTGGGCTGGACGGGTGCTTGGGGCAGCACAGTGTTGCTCCACCTTCAGCCATCCTCCCTCTGCTACAGCCCACAGCCCTAAAAAGGCTGCTGGATGCTGAGACGACTGGCTGGACAGGACATCCATCTGCAATAGTTAGGAAATTCAAACCTGTCTTTTAAATCATTTAGCAATACTTCATCCTCCTTTCCAAGAGTTAGCGAAAAGGATCACAAGTTCAGTTATACTTACATAATGTAGCTGTGGATAGCCTACAACTCACTGCCCTATTCCTGCTCTTTTTCCAGTGTTAAGAGCTTAAGGGAGAAAAATTGCTTAGCTTGGTGAGATGTATTTCTTTTTGCAAAGGAAGGACAATGTTATTCCAGCCCTGGAAGTATTCTTGTGAGTCTTTTATTACTATTATGGGCTTATGTTCATAGGCATACACTCTCATTAAGGGGCACTGATTTAAATGAGGGGCTTTCATCAGCAATTTTCATCATGATTTAAATCAGCTAGCAGGAAACACAAAATTGATTATTTAAATTAATCTTGTTCTTCATTTGTACTTTTTAATTATTTTTCTAAGGAACAACTGATACTTTCTCACTGGAACCTAATGCTCTTTTTTCACTTATGATCAGGGTATGCTAATACCATATTTATTTAAGAATCTGCCTGTTAAGTCTGAGGTTACTTAACATATTTCATTTTATGTGCCAAACTGATGACTGACACCTCTACTACATGACTAATTTTAATGTTAATTTGTGACAAGGTGCACTGCGGAGCAGAGTACGAAACATACATTAGTTACTGTGCTTTAATTAAAGTCACGTTATAATCTTAAATATGATGGACAGATGGGGTAAAGGGAAGAGTGCCATTACCAAAACTTATTCTGAATTTGCAGTGGACATTTTGAACATGGGAAATATTACCTCTTGACAGCAGGATGGATTATTTCTAATCAGCAGTTCCTTATAAAGACACATACAGGGCAAAGTGCAACCGCCTGTTCTCTCTTTGGTTTCAATCCCCGATGGTTTTCTTGAATTTGAGCAAAGTGAAGGAAAGAACGTCTTTCAGTGCATCCCCAGGAGAAACAGGGCTGTATGTAATGGACTTAGAGTCTCAAGAACCTCCTGATCCAGGTGGTTCAGCAAATATTTCAGTCACTGCAGCTGCCTGACTTCATCTAAAATTTGTAGGGGCTTATTTCTATTTATTACAATATTAGAGTGAAACTCAAGTCATAATGTTTGGTGCCATTGATTCAGTTTTAATTTAAAACGATTGCCTTTTAAACAATAATGTAGAAAAGTTTAAAAAATAACAATCCTAGGCTTTCATTTTTGGGGGAAAAAATGTTTTGCATTTTTCATCCTCGTTTGCATCAACTCTAGCTCAGCGCAGCTGCAATGAGTTGAGGGTCTGTATTTCTGATTCATACCATCATGTGTAAGAATCAGCCAAAAGCAAAGTAAACTTTTTTGACAAGCTTTGGGGTGTGTGTATGTATATACACATCTATTGTTCAGATGGAAGGGATTAAATAGTTAAGTTCGTTCTTCAGGTAGTTTGGTTGACTTTATTGGAGATACTAATGTCCAAGTTAGATATCTGGTTTCTTGTTGGCTCCAGCCATCAATGACACAGAGTCCAGAGCTCTGTGGATATACGCAGGATGGGGTTTTCCAGTGCCAATAGATGCATCCCCCTCCCTTCAGTGTCAGTATCAGCAGCTTCACAATACTGAACCTCTCTGCTACCCCTTTTCCTGGCACCATGCGGGATGCAGGAGGATTGTTGCTGCCTCCCTCCCTTGACACTCTTGGAAGGGTGCAGTGGCTCTCCCAGTGCTCCAGTTTGACAGCCGTCAGCCCATTTCGCCGATTCACTGAGACAATTCAATTTCCTCCAAATTGTACTTGAGACTGAAGATGAAACAGCAACCGCTTGATTTCTCTTTTTTTTTTTTTTCCCCTGCCAGAAGCCATATGTACTGTGCCAAGATGTGACATGCAACACCTTGCCTTATAGACACCCATCACTCATGCTGACTTACAGCAGGGAAACCTTCACTGCCTCGTCCCACGTTATTTCTACTCTAATGCATCAGGGAAAGGCTTCAGCTTTGCAGTGAGGTCTAAACCTCAGTTGTTGTGTTTTTCCTTTGAGTTAAAGTTTTAGCCTGGCTTGGGGTTTTTGGGGAGGGCTTGTTTGTTGGGTTTTTTCCAGAAGCCTGAACATCTTTCAGTGGCTACTGATTTCAACTGATGTTTCTGTCTGCAAAACCCACTGCAAACGAATGGAAGCTGGGAGCAAGAGCAACTTTAGCACAGGCACCCACTCAGGGTGGCCCTGACCAGCCAGGGTCTGAATTTCCCATTTTTGGGTTTGAAATTTTAATCTATTGTTTCTGAATAGCCTTATATCCTATTTTTGACTGCATTTGTCTGTGGTCCAGTCACCTTCCCAGCAAGGACAGCGCCCCTTCTTGTGCTGATGTTGCTCACAGTTACCGTGTCCGGGTTTCGAGGGCAGAGCAGGCGCTTTGCCATCCCAGCAAACACTGAACACCATGAGCTGTCAAGACCAAAGGGAGCTCATTTCATCTCGCAGCATTAGGTAGATCAGTGATGAGGGGAAAGAAAACAAGGTAGAAGCAAATATGGGTAATGGCACATTTCTGATGTTTTGTTGTTGAGGCTGTGGCTGTTAATGTAGGTGTTTTTCATACATGCAGAAACCCGTTTAGACCTCAGGTGAGCAGCTGAGCCACACTTTGCCCATCCCAGCATGGCTTACCCATGCAGTGCTAATGCACACCCTCATCTTCAGGCTATTTTCTCTGCTCCTGCCATGGCATCATAGAATGGTCAGAGTCAGACAGAACCTAGAAGATCATCTAGTTCCAACCCCTCTGCTGCGGGCAGGGACACTTCCCACTAGACCAGGTTGCTGAAAGTCCCATCCAGCCTGGCCTTGAACACCTCCAGGGCTGGGGCATCCACAACTCTGGGCAACGTGTTCCAGAATCTCACCACCATCACAGTAAAGATTTTCTTCCTAATGTCTAATCTGAATCTCCTCTCTTTCATCTTAAAACCATTACCCCTCGTCCTGTCACTGCACTCCCTGATAGAGTCCCTCCCCAGCTTTCCTGTAGGCCCTTTAGGTACTGGAAGGGGTTATTAGGTCTCCCCGGAACCTTCTCTTCTCCAGACTGAACACCACCAATATGGAGTGGGTCTTAATGCAAACCTGCATCAAAGAAACTAGAAATTATATTTAATTCAACATCATTAAGGATGAGATCATCCCTCTCCCATGCAGGGCTGTATCAATCAAGCTGGCTTCAGGTCTTTTCTTCACAAGGATCTTCTGCTGCAGGTGCCTGCAAAAAGCATTTTCCCGTTGGTGCTTGCTGTTTCCTGGCAGGGGTGGTTTATGATTGTGCATGAGCACACACCATCATCTCTCCCCTGATGTAGCATGTGGAAGGACCAATATGTACCTTTATTAAAGGCAATATTAATCTTTCTTCTTGAGCACTATATAAAAAATGTAGGTGTAGAGCAGCTTGCAGACGCAGACACAAATTGCCAGTGGTAATGCACCAAAATTACTTGGGATGTACAGAGTTTGGCTGTTGTACATCTCCAGTTGCTTCCTTCCGTTGCTTGCCCTGACCAGATTTGTTCCCAGCGCCCGGCCGTTGCTTTGGGGAGAGCTTACCAGTGACAAAACGTGTTGGCGCAGCTGTTTGTATTAAATATATATATATATATAATGACTGAGGTCCAAGTGCAGAAGGAAGAAGGTGGGTGGATGCACTGGTGTGTGGAGTGCCTTGGTGGGTGCCTGCACGGCTGGCAGGGTG
>VXBJ01001156.1:36536-139314 GCA_013400055.1 Nycticryphes semicollaris | reverse complement strand
CCGGGAGACAAAGGCAGGGCCCGGGCATCCCCTTTCCCGGCGGTGCGGGAGCGGGCAGAGCTGTGGGGCCGCCCGGAGCGGCGGGCGCAGGGAGAGTCGGCGGCTCCCGGACTCTTTTCCCGGAGCTCCTCCTCAGCGTCGGCGCTTGGGATTTTGTATTTAAATACTTTGCCGCGATTTCCCACAGCAGTTGCTTTTTATTATTATTTTATTTTTTCTTTTTTAAAAGGCATTTTGATTTTGTCAGGAATTTTTCCCCAGAAGAAGTTGCTCCCAACTTTCTGTGAATATCATGTGGTTTTAGGTTTCCCCCAGAAAGCAGGTACCTAGAGAGATGCACAGCCGTTCCTGGAAATGCTCACGTACGTGCCTAGATACCTCTGCTTACTCTTTTTTTTTGTTGTTGTGCATATAAAGGGTTAGAAATGCCTGCGATCGACTCTGTTCTTCGTTCTGTGTCCATTAGTCTCAGATCTTTGTAGCTAAAGAAAACAAGCTGCATGGTGACCGCTGTGCCTGAATAACGCTCCAGGCTCAGGCAAGAGGAGAGATGCTTTTTTTTCTTAGTATCGATCAGACCTTGAGAATTTCTTACCAACCCACCAGCAGCACACAGGCTGCCTGTCTTCCTCTTTGTTACACACCAGCTCACTGTTAACATAAAGAAACAATGGGATTTTTTTTTTTTCTTCCCAGATAGGCAGTGTTAGACCAAGTCATTGCTGTCATGGGCTGTCATTGCTATTGAGGATAAAATTCCTACTGACCTGAGAGGGGCCAGCAGTGAGACCATGCTGCTGGTTGCCTTTCCCTGAATTTTAGAATTATTTTTTCTTATGCTTCAGAATTTGCAAGATGAAAGGAGAGAGGTGGTACCTGTGTTGTGGTGGATCTATGTGGTCTCTGCTACGCATACAGTAGTTAGGGAATCATCACTCCTAATTATTGCCTTTACTGTACCATGAAACTTCAAATAATGCTGCTTAAGGCTGAAGTAGGGAGCTGCGGTCCCCTGCACTGTGCTACAGCCAGTGCTGATGGGTATGAGCATCACTGCTGCTGTTGGGGACAGACCTCTTGTTGCGTGGAAGATGTGTCTGGAGGTGTTGGGCAGTCCCTCTGGCTGTTTGAAGATGAGGTTTCCAATGGGGAGAGCGGGTTTTGTGTCACTTGCAGGGTTCCCTGACCATCTACGTCCCTGGGAGAGATGCTGAGCAGAAGCTGTAGAAGCTTTGCTACTTTACTTCGAGGTTTGCAGAATGGCCGTTCTGGTCCTTGTTTCTTCCAGCTGAAGTGTTGCTGTTTGTGCTGCAGGATGATTCCTGACACACTGATCCCCCCCACAGAGTAAACAGTGGCTCTCCCAGTGTGCAGATGGGGGTGGAGGGACCTGAGAGCTGCTGCTGCTCTGCCGGATAAAGCCTTGGGAGTTACTCCTTGCGGTTGGCCTTACTGGCTGTTTCTGTGGTTCAGTTACAGATTTTTGGTTGTAGCTTGTTTCAGATTGAAGGAAGGTCTTTGTTCAGTGTAGGATTATGGTTCTGTGCAAATCAAACATTTGTCATAGTCTGAGTAAAAACAGAATTTTAATTGAGACTTAATTTGGAGCATGCTGAAGCTAAACTTTTTTCCTTCTCCTGCTTCAAACATTTTTACAAAGGGTTTTGATCCAGGTGAAACTGTGCTTTCTAGAATAGATTAATGTTAATCAGAAAAATATAGACCAGTTTGCTGTAGTCCTGCCTCCCCTTTGTGCAGAAGCTCAGAGTGCCATTACGGGCTTTTGCAGGTTTTTTTAAACCTTATCCTAAGGAAATGAGGGTTAACCAGTCACTGTGTGTGCACGTGTCATTCACCCATAGCAACTGTTGACCCATACTTAATCGAGGGGCTCAGAGTAGCCATTTCTGTGGAAAGAACTGCTGGCATAGGGAGGAGACCAACGCAGTCCTGTTGTAGAGAGCCCAGATAAAGTCATCAACAAAATCCTTTGGTGACCCCCCACAGAGCCAAACCTAGTAAATCCCATTGCTTGTTCGATTCTCTTGTTACTTTGGCACCTCTATTTGCTGCTCAGCAGTTTGGGTTTTTCTTTTTTTCTGCACATCTTCATCAATCACAGACACTCATGGCAGATGAATATTTGGCTTTCAGTGAAATCTCAGCATCCCAATGGCCAATTTTAAAATGCAAACGTGTAACAAGCAAGATTCTTTTGAAGCATTTTATTTCCAAACTATTATTTTCCAGAGTAAGAGTCGTTCTAGCAACTATTACTTTGAAGGCAAATATTTGGGAAATAGGATGCTTTGCAAGAAACTTCCTCACTAGTGTCAGCTCCTGCAATCAGTTAGTTGATAACAAACTTCTTATGGTGCTAGTTAACGACAGTTAAATGAGCAGTCTTTTACCTTATTGGCATCACCTCTGACCGCAGACTTGATACTCAAATAGGGGAGGCAGTCTGCCCTTTTCCACATCAGTTGGAGCACATAAATTTGATGTAAACCTGAGTTCAAGGAGGACTTCAGCTCACAGTGGCTGAAGTCTACGAGGTAATGCTGGCACAGATCTGTCAGGGGTAATGTGCTCTTTCAGGGAAGTACGGGGAAAAAAAGAAGACGGAAAACAGAGCAGAAGAGCACCTGCGTCTCTGCTCCTCCTCTCTGATCACCCTCACTTTTGACACTTAAATCCCGTTGCTGCTTTGAAGCTGTTCCAATTAAGAATCCGAAGTGTTTGGCGTCTGCTTGTTCAAATACATACCTTCATGCCAGTTTTACCGGTTTACTTCACAAAAGCTACAAACAGAAGTCTGACACGTGGCATGCACTGAAACTGCTAACAGGTGTTTGTGGGTACCAGCAGCAGCAGAGTTTCTGACATAAGCATAAACCTCAGACAAAAAACCTCTTGCTAAGATACCCCCTGGGGATCTTCTGCTCCTGATGATAACTTCTCTGACTCGTGGTGCTGCTGGGCCATCTGTGCTTTGCTTCTTCTTGAAGTCAGTGGATTTGGTTTGTAGGGTCTCCTGCAGGGTTTGGCCAGGTTTCCCCAGGTTTTGGTGAAAGGCAGTTGAACCCTCTGCCATCAGGGTGAGATGGTCGGTGACTGCAGCCAGCAAAAGCAGAAAAACTGTGATGGAAACTTCATGTGGTTGATATCGCTCACCCCTGGAACGTGTGAGCTTTTTACCGTCTTCCAATTACACTGTATTATTTTTTTTCCATTAATTCTATTACACATTTCCATACAAACTTACTACTCTGAATAGCAATTTGAAGCATGAAAGGTGTTAGGTACAACTATTTGCTTAAAAAATGCATGGCATGACCTTGGTTCCTATGGCTTCCTGCCTTGTAGCTTCTTAAGTGGCTGATGTGGGTTTGTCTCTTAAGCAATGAAGCTCATACGGAGCATATCTATTCTTTCCAGAAATAAAGCAAGATAATTTTGAGACAGGTTCCTCCCTATTAAATTCGGCTTTGGCTGGAGATGAGGTGTGTTGCAGCGTTGCCTGATGTACAGCACAACTGCATCAGCTTCATTCTCAAGGGAAAAGAGCTGAAAACAGCAAAGTTTCATAAACTTTAACAACTGTGCACCAAAGACCAGTTAGCTAAGAGGTCATTTAAAAGGAAAAAAAAAAATACAGCAAATTTGACTGCACTCTAATGATATTTAATGTTCAGGTAACTCTAATTAAGCTTTTAATCCATTAGGCCAAGCAGATTCACTGGGGACTTCCTGTTAGTGCTGGTGTTTCAGCCTGCCTGTCACCAAGCCCAACGGAGCTGGAGGGTTGTCCCCACAACGAAGAAAGCAAAATATTTCTTATGAAAATGGATGTTTAAGCCTTCCTCCTCCTCCCGCCCCCCCTCCCCACACCTGGGAAGAAACAGTCCGGAGGGCAGGAGCGTGACTGGGGCTTTGGGGCTCAGCTCTGCAGCAGCATTTGGTTCTCCTGTGGTTGAAAGCAGCCCTCTTGCAACCCTGGCACACAGTGTCAGCTTGGAGCCAAGTCTTGGGCCTTAAAGGTTGGAGGATTATCCCTTTCCAAGCAGTGCCTGTGAGCGCAGTGACGCGAGAAGTGCATGCTCCTGTCACTTCAGGCAGAGTCAGCCATGGCACAAAGTCAGCTTATTTTGCATCTTTTCCCACTGTTTCTGTTTGCAGGCTGTGTAAGTGCTACCAGTTTTGGAAGATGCATGTGGTGGTAGTAGAAAGGTAACCGTGTTTCAGAGCAGAGAGAGAGCTTGAATATCTTAAACCAACAAAACAAAAATGAATAAATCAAGTTTGGCTCTTCTTCCTTTGCAAGCTGGGCTGCCATTTCCCATTTCTGACTTTTCTGTCAAAGCTTTTATTAAAACATGAGCTGTATATACCAGTTAATATTTTTATCTCATGAACTACCAAAATTGGGGTCCTAGTAGGGCTGGAGGCTCTAAGGACATAGAATCATAGAATGGTCTGGGTGGGAAGGGACCTTAAAGTTCATTGAGTTCCAGCCCCTGCCATGGGCCAGGACACCTCCCACTAGACCAGATTGCTGAAAGCCCCATCCAGCCTGGCCTTGAACACCTCCAGGGCTGGGGCGTCCACAGCTTCTCTGGGCAACCTGTTCCAGTGTCTCATCACCCTCACAGTAGCAAACTTCTTCCTAATGTCTAACCTAAATCTTCCCTCTTTTGGTTTAAAACCTTTGCCCTTTGTCCTATTGCTACACTCCCCAATAAAGAGTCCTGCCCGCTTTAAGTACTGGAAGGCTGCTATAAGGTCTCTCAGAGCCTCCTCTTCTCCACGCTGAACAACCCCTATTCCCTCAGCCTGTCCTCATACGAGAGGTGCTCTTAGTAGTAAGATGTGTTTGCACCCCAGGGAGCTTACAGCAGAAGGTGCACCCATACTGTTTGTGCATAAGCCGTGTGCCAGGGTGCAGGCAGCCAAAGCCTGCAGGAAAGGAGTGGCATGACTTGCTTAGAGGCATGCAGTTATGGAGAGCAAAAGTAAAATTCTGGCACCCATCATTTTCATTCTGGGCTATCCTGTCTTTGCTCTCTGTGCTGGCTCTGCCATTGGAGTTTGCCAGTAGCCAAGGGCTCTGCCTGCAGCGGGACGTGCTGCGCTGGTGTCATAGGGATGGGAGCTTTGATTTTGCTGAACAAAGATGCTTTTCCAAAAATAGGTTAAGCCAAAGAAGTTGGATGCCAAAAATAGCAATAGAGATTTTCCTTTTTCTGACTGTGTTTTAGATTTATTATTCCCTGCTGGAGGCAGCTGAAAAAGTAAAAGAGATACTGCAGCTACATGCAAGGGGATAGTGGAAGTAGACGTACACAATCCCTTTGATGGAGGAAAACCACACATTGGGTATCACTGTAGAACTGCACAATAGTGCAAAATAACAATGTAAACAAAAAAATACGTAATGTCACTAAATCTTCCTTAGCAAAGGTCTTGTTTTCCTGGCAGTTCAGGTACCCCAGGAAGTGAAGGACAGGGAGATCCCTGGTGATAAAGGACAGGACAAAAGAATGTCTGCAAACAAAAACTGGAATGAATAAATGCCACAAGAATGATCCTGGTGATAACTGGCTATAAACCTTTTATTGTGACATGCTCTGATGCCTGTGAATAATTTGCTCTTCCCAAACTGATGACAGTAAAATCTGCGCAGTGGTTCTTCCCTCCACCTTCATACAGGTTGTTTAGGTGATAGCTGTTAAAACATAAGCTTTCTCTCCTGGGATTTTCCATAGAAATTTTCATATTGGTAAAGTTAAACTCCAGCTTTCCTGTTCCCCAAGTTAGATGCATGCACAGAGGACAAAGCTAATTACTTGCACTGCAGCTATTTAAGGCTCTGGACTGAGCAGGGAGCTGGGAGTCAGGAGGCACCCTGGCTCTAATCTGGGCTGTGCTGCTCCCTGAGCCACCTCTGAGAAGTTGTTTAACCCCTGTGTGCCACTGCTTTCCTTCAGGTAACAAGAAGGAATTATGAAAATTGCTTCTGAAAAGCACTTTCAGGTGTTTAGGTTTGGTTTTTTTATCGAAGGTGCAGAATTATCCAGTCCTTAGCTGAAGACACTCAGTCCATCCCAGGAGGTTTTTAGTACTTTGTAGAATTATGAAAATGCCTCATTGGGCTGTTTACGCCATATAAATAAGTACATTTAGAATATTTTTCATTAATCTTGTATGCAGTACTCACACAAGGGCTCTTGGATACAACTGAAGGACATAGTATCGAGATACGGCTCAAAAAAGTAATTATTGAACTCTTTGCAAAATCTAAGTAAAATGTCAGAATGCTTAAATTATTCATTTCTTCAACCAAATTCTGCATTTTCTACAGAAACCCTGGTTATATCTGTTAAACTTGTCTCTACCTTGAGTTAAAGACCCCAAAGGCAACAGACTTGCTGCATTTCTGAGGCTTTGGAGGGTATTAGAGTTCATGGTTTATAGAAAAGGCTGATCTTCTAGGCTGAAGAAGTAGGAAGGTTTTCAAGAGAGCACGGTGAGCACAATGTAAATGCACTCTGAGCTGTGCCTCTATCCCAGATTTTGAAGAATGCAGGAAAGAATAACAGTAGATTAACTCATCTCTTTGTTGCACGTGCCAAACTCCTCTTCTTTCCAAATAGAAAACTTCTTCCTTATTTGTGTTTTATGTCACAGGGGAAAAAAGAATCCAAGGGCAGAAGCCCATGGCTGAACTGCAGCTGAGAGCAAAGCGTTAATGAAAAGTTGTTGTTTGAGCTGTTAGTGGGGTGGTTGGTTGAGAGGCACCATCCAGGCCCTGGGATGTGCCAGCAGGGCTTGGGGAAGCAACACTGCTGGGGATTTTATGTTGGAAACGTGCAGTTTAGTGTGCTACTGGAAAGCGGTGCAGTGCCAAGGCAACGGCTGCAATCTAAGCCATCGGCTGCTCTAGAAAATCTCTGGGTACTCCCATGTTTTATGCAGGAGTTTGAAATGATACAGCCTAAAGCCAGGGAATATATATTACATTTTCCCAGCATGATGGACAGAGGCCCCGTAAGCATGTGTTGAGAGAGGCCTGCCTGCCAAAATAGTTTAGTGTTGCCATAATGGTTGCAGGTGGTGATTGCCTTTTAAGTTCTTGCTCTCTCTTCTGACGTTTTTAGGATAGTAGATGAAGGATGAGAAGTAGGAAAGGAAACAAATTAGAAAAATTCTGTGTGTGGATGTGTGTAATTGTGTTCTGGTGGCTTGATGGAAAGAGCCCCATCCCACTGGAAATCAGGGAGAGTTTGGCAATGAACAGAAGTACTTATTGCCAATAGCTCTCTTGCCAAACCTGAGTATTGATGATAGGGCTCAGCTTAAAGCAGATGGTGTAATGTATGCCCTAAAAGACCGCTCTGGGGAAACATGCAAAACCATGTGTCTTGTATGCCACAGAGGATTTATATCTAAAGGTGAGACAGAAGAAACCTTCACTTGGATGGAGGTGAGAGTCAAGTCCTGGTCCTGGGAAGCAAGAGAAATGCTTTACTGAGGCAAGGCTTTTATTAGGGATACAAACATGTCCTTTGTTTTTCATTATATTAAAGATACAATAGTGAAATTTCTGAAAATGCTACATCCATCCCGCATCTGTGCTGTCTCTTTAAGGACCAGCTGTTAGCAATGCCAGGATTCACAGGGAGAGTAAGTAGGGCTTTTTCAAGTACTTAGGAAGTACAAGGCATGAGGTAAATAATTTAAGCACTGATGCAGGGCATTGCCAGCTGAAAAGTGCCTTAAAATGTGGATATTTTTCCTCTTTTTGAGGAGAGAAGCATGGATAGTGCTACCAATCAGCTGGGCTGCTCCCTTCCAAGAGAAAGGTTTGCTATAATGAACATAAGTTAAAGCCAGGGCTTCTTTCTTCTTGGGCAATCCAGTTTGAATTCGGAATATCACCAGTGCAACAGACCCCCGGTACTGTGTGTAGCATGAGAAGCCCAATACTCCTATGGCTCACATATATTGTAAACTTCTGCTTGAAGACGCATTTTGACTTTCCTCAGCATATGGTAGGACTTGGTCCACAGTACTTTGTTGTTGCTTTTTTTTTTGTGTGCACCAACCTGATGCTGCTACTTGTGAGAAACGTTTAACTGAGGGTTAGAGGGTTTCTGGGTGTTTTTGTTCCATTACTTCTGGCATTTTAATTGTAACACGCATCTCTCTTCCTGTTTACTTTGCTTTTTGATATCTCTTACTGATGTAACAGCATCTTGCTATTTCTCTTCAATTTCCAATTCTGTGTAAGAAAGAAAAATAGCCAACTGTCCTGATTTAGCTAGAAATTAAACTGCAACTTTTTTCATGGACTTAATGAGAAAATTGTCGATAATTGCCAACTAATGCTTTTTAAAGTCTTTTTTTTAAATGGGTGAAAGACTGTCAAGCTGTCAATCAAGACGAAGATTGGATAATGCACCATTCCCCTGACAAGTTCCCTTTATGATATTAGGCACCTGCTTCACTCTGTAAATTTGAGCTACTTAGAATTTGCCCTTTAATGTTTACTTTTTCCATCCCTTCTCATCATTACTTAAATAGTATTAGTATACCTGTACAGCATAGTCAAATAAATGTAAAAATCTTTGAAGAAGGTAACTTTAAGGTGTGATTAGCTTTCACATGGACCTGTTGGAGCGAGTCCAGAGGAGGGCCACAAAAATAAGAGGGCTGGAACACCTCTCCTGTGAGGACAGGCTGAGAGAGTCGGGGTTGCTCAGCCTGGAGAAGAGAAGACTCAGGGGAAACCTCATAGTGGCCTTCTAATACCTAAAGGAGGCCTACAAGAAAGCTGGAGATGGATGTTTTACAAGGGCACGTAGTGATAGAATGAGGGGTAATGGCTTCAAACTGGAAGAGTGTGTATTTAGATTAGATATTGGGAAGACATTTTTCACTATAAGGGTGGTGAGGCCTGGATACCCAGAGAAGTTGTAGATTCCTCATCCCTGAGGTGTTCGAGGCCAGGTTGAACAGGGCTTTGAGCAGCCTGGTCTAGTGGGAGGCGTCCCTGCCCATAGCAGGGGGGTTCAAACTTGATGATCTTTAAGGTCTCTTCCAACCCAAACCATTGTATGATCCTAATATCATGGTATGTTTTAACGTTTTACCAATCTTCATGCTGTTGCTCAGTGATGCACCCACCTGCCCTTGCTGAAGCTAGTAACCAGCCTTCAGCCAGTCTCTAAAGTGTTCAGACTCTGTCCTTATAATGAGCATTTTAAAGCCAGGCAAGCATGAAACTCTGAGTTCCGTGAACATTTGTGGACCTATGATTTATAATAAAAGCAGATACTGGGCCATGCTGAGTAGAGTCTCTCCACAGAACTGGCTGCTCTTTTCATGGTTCTGGATTTAAAGCACCATGAAACAGGCGCTGCTGGCATCCCAGGTAAAGCACCACAAATGTAGACAACTGGTGCACAGCAGATCAGCCTTCACTCCCAGACAATTCCCTACCTCCAACAGTATTTGCAGGTTTAAGACCATCACTTTACATGCCACCAAGAAGATCCGGTGTTAGCATGTCTGTAGTGGGACCTGCTGCTCAGGCTGGGCAGAGGAAGGAAAACCATTCAGGCAGTGTTCCCATCCTGCTGGGAGAGGAAATACCAGTGCCAGCACTGTGAAAGGTCCAAATGCGGTATTGATCTTGATGTCAGTAACACTAAAAATTGCCGTGATGTCATAGCAAAGCATTACAATCATCATGGCAAATGATGAGAAAAATAAGAATTATAGAAATAATGGTCTCCCTTGGTCCACAGATAGATCAAAGCTCAGCCCTTGATCTCCCATTGCTCACTAGCCTGGAACATAAATCTGAGGGTTTATTGTTAAGCTTAACGGGTCATAAAATCTGAGCTATTTTGGAGGTAGTTGCAGAGATTTGCAGCCCAGGCAGAGAGCAGGCTCTAAGCTGCTGGGTCTTGTCTAACTAAGTAAATAGCAAGCTTCTAATAATACTATAAAGCTATCAAATGTAGTAACTAATGCAGTCAGGCAAGTGTTCAGGGAGAAGAGCCTCTCTGACAAGCTTGGTGATAATGACCATAAGGTCCTGGTTTAGAAAGACATCTTTTAATAACGAGTTTAAGTTCCTTTCGCTCTAGTTGAAGTCAGGTATGTGGGCCCAGTTTGGTTCAGCTGTAGCGCTTTTATTCTTCTGTGCATCAATGCTTCCTTCCCTCACTGTGGGCCTGAGAGAGTGAGCAGCAGAAACGAGAGACACAGAAGCGACCGACAGCTCACTTGCTTTGTCATTGCAGTTTAAATATTTATGACAGTACTTCAGAGCGTGCTAGTAAATGCATGATAACATATTATGTAATAGTAATAAAATTTTAGAAGTAGGAGACTTCACTACTGCCCTTTGCTAGTAAATCTTTGCTACCATCTGTAGCAAGGCCGTGTAAAGGCCATACTTCTTTTTTTTTCCCCAGTTATTCTGTGTGAAATGGGAATTAGCTGCTAACTCATGTTTGGATTCACGTGTTTTTTTGTCAAATCACTCTCCATCTCTTGTTCAGGTCAGATTCCTGTAGAAGTTGATGGCTCTGAATTTGGGAGTGAGCAGCAGATCTTTGGTGTGTGCAGGTGACCAGATGGGGAGCAGCTCCCTTGGCGAGCAAGCCTTGGAGGAGGGGGATTTGGACTGTGAGTCTTTTGGGTTAATTAATAATTCAAAGTAGATTTGTGGGGTTTTTTAAAGCATTGTAGAGTATTGTTTACCATTTGTACTGTACTGCTCCAAATTTTCAGGCAATTATGTGCAAAGTCAGTTGTGCCTAGACTGAGTGAGACTGAAGTTTGGGTTGAGTGGCATAGATTCTGTGGGAATTTCCTGCAAAATGCTGACAGTGAAAACAAAAAGCTAATGTAAAGTTGGCTTTGGGACAAGTAAGAAAGTAGCCCATCTAGGAAACCTTATGTGTCTGGCAGCTCTCAGGGCCTCTGTTGTCATGATTTGGATGACAGGGCAGAGCAGCCAGCAATGATGGGTGCTGCCCACAGCTAATGCTGGCCAGGAGAGGTCCACAGCTGGATCAGCAGAGCTTTCCAGTGTCTAAAGGAGAGATGGGGAGGGATTCTTGATCAGGGAGTGCAGTGATAGGATGAGAGGTAATGTCTTAAACTGAAAGAGAGGAGATTTAGACTGGATATTAGGAAGAAATTTTTAATGTGAAGGTGGTGAGGCACTGGAACAGGTTGCTCAGAGAAGTTGTGGATGCCCCAGCTCTGAAAGTATTCAAGCCCAGGCTGGATGGGGCTTTGAGCAACCTGATCTAGTGGGAAGTGTCCCTGCCCGTGGCAGGGCGGTTGAAACTCAATGATCTCTAAGGTCCCTTCCAACCCAAACCATTCAATGATTCTGTGCTGGTTTTACAATTGTTCCGTCCCAGAATTCAGTCCAAGGACTAACCAGGTTCATTGAGGTTTTATAGCATAAATAGTAAAATTGAATTAAATCGGACTTCTGCACTTAAATAGAGAGAGTGCCTTAATGAATCAAGGAAAGATTCCTCCCGCTCCCCCAGCTCTTAAAAGACAGACGTTGGGAACCTGTGGTCAGTTATATGAAAAAATTGTAGTAAAAAACTTAAAGAAAAAGCAAGTTAAAGATTATTTGTACTTGGCATAAGAGCACTATTATTTGTCTTGATGGTTTTCCTAGCTGTACTGTATGTGCTTGGGTTCTGTGCCAATAAAACCCAGCCTTGGAAGCACATCGTGTGAATGGGTGAGAAAACAAACCGCTAGCACAAACGATAAGCCAGTGCGTAGCAGGCTCTAAGGGCGGGTGGGATGCAGGGTGAAGTGCAGGGGTTGGGTGCTCTGCAGGACTTGGGTAAATGCTTTGTGCAGTCAGGGAGAGGTTACATGTACAGCAGGTATTGGATGATTTATCTGATGTACACACATGCGTGTTTACAAGAAACAATTGCTCGATGATGAAGACTGTTATCTTAGTCTTTACCAAAGACGTTGTAAGGATGCCAGGCGGGAAAGTGAGACCTGCCAGAAACAAGAAGTAAGAATAGAAGTTGCTGACTTTTAATTTTGAGCCTTTGTATATACAGACAGCTCTAATTATGCATGCTGTTTCATACACAAGATTGAGCATGGCACAGCAGTTATTTCTTCATTTGTTCTCTCGGTACCCACTGGTGGAGACTCCCAGCACGATGACTGAGTGAGGCAGGAGTCCCTGTCCCCAGACCCAGAGAGCAGCAGGATGTCTTGTGGGATGAGACACACAGCCAGCTGGGCTCACAGGTCCGTCAGCTTCCACATTTCAATCCTTCCCTGATTTCACGTGTCTGGAGGCTGTACTGGAAGATCTGGTGAGGCTTTATTTCGTTTGGTACAGCTGGAACAGCAGAAGCTATAGTGGGGTTTGTCCCTTTGCTGGGGATGTGGGGGGACACCTTGTGTTACCTGTTTTTATGATTCCAGTCCTCTGCCTGGTACAGGTTTGGGTTTGGTGCAAAAATTCTACAAACACTTTTCTTGAATTTCAGACCTCAGGAGGCCCCTGGACTCCTGCCTTTTGCAATAGTGTGGAATTGAGGCCTGAAAATCTCCTTGTGCACTTGAGAAAGGTGGTGTGATGGAGGTACCTTGCTCTTTAGTTTGATCCATGAGATGAGTGTTGTCGCAAGATGCTGCTGAGTTTCAGCTCATTCTTATATTGTATCTGGCAGTTCAAAAATTCCCCGACCTTTGGTCTTTCACTCTTACATATCTCTTTTCTAAGAAAGCATTGACTGTTTCTGAATTTTGATGCTTTATATAGGCTCCTTTTCCTCCTCCTCTCACCGCTTGCTGCCTCTTCTCCTCCGCCCCAGTTACTAAAATCTCCTCTCCCTGATGTGTCATCTTTGTCAGCCATGCTCTCGTCGCCTGTGGGCTGCAAGCAGAGCAGAGCACACTTGAGGAAGAAGAAACGACCCTGGATTCCCCCCCACTTAAGTTTTCAAGTGACTGGAAGTTGGTTGTGGACCCAGGCGGCGCATGAGAGTCTCTTCTGCTCTTCACTCCCTCCGTCCTTAATCTGGCAGGGCTTGGCCCCTGGGCTCTGCAGGGGCTCTGCGCTCAAACAAGAGTGACTTTGCTTTTCTGGATAAAATGGTTCCAGGTAAAACTCAGTTTTCCACCGAGTACCCCAGGGTGGAAATACCAACTGCAAAATTCCTGCAGTCAGGGTGATGGTGCCTTCACGAATATGGGAAGCCATTTGGTAGGGAGAAAAGAAATTGGAGAGCAAGAAACTTTGGAAAAATAGATATAGCAGAGGAAAAATGCATGATGATGAAGCTCAGCTGAAACAGCTGTTTAGAAATCGTCATTTTTATTGCTGCAAGAATTGAGTCATGGCTTTCAGGGGTATTATGAATAGCTTTTACATGCAGAAAGTTTGCGTGTGGGGGATTGACTGATCCCATCTCTCTCCTGGGAGTTTCTCAGAGCACGGCTGGACAAAGCCCTAAGTGACCTGCCCTGGTCCTGCTGTGAACTGGGGGCACAGGAACGCTTCCAGCTGGGGTGAGTTTGTGACATTGGTCAGTGTTTGGAGAAAGGAAAAAACCAAACAGAAATATTTGTCTCAATGCCAAATAGAAGTATTAGGAGTGACGTGGCAAATTTGTTTTAATGTAATCTGGGTTTAATCACTGGTGTTGTCTGTACTGAAGGCTTCTGGGTCCGACAGGGAGATTCATCTAGATAAAAGTATTTATTTTCTTGCTTTCCATTTCCCGTGAATGTACATACTGGTGTAGCTTAAAACTGCATAGCATGGAAGAAACAAAGGAGAGAGGACAAATTAAGTGACTGCTGCCACATTAATTATTCCATCACATTTCAACTCATATTTTTAAACCTACGACTTTGAATGGGAACGTTCAACATTATATTTGCAGTGACCATCTTTCCATCTAATTTAAAGTCATTCAACTTTACAAGAAGCAATTATGCTCCATACTAACAAATGAAGACATGGCAACATCAGAAAAACTGATTATTCAAGCAGTCTTTCTTACATAAAATAGCTAACTAATCTCCTGGCTTCAGTCCTTGAGTGCTCTTGCAAATACCCTCCTGAAAGATAACTTCATTCTCAGCATGCTGGCAGCCTTTTTCTCATCCCTGATTGCTCTCTGAGTTGTCACAGTAATGGTTTGGGGGTTCAGAAATTACTTTCTCTTTTGTCTCTGTAGCTCTTCTTGCACTCACTGCTGGTTTTATCCTCCTCTTCTGTGTCCAATAGAAGTGAGCAAACATAGGGAATGAGAGTTGAGTCCTGCTTAGCAAAATAAGGAGATAACTAGACTTGCTGTTCTTCCGCTTCTCTGACCATTTGTCCTTAAGGCCAGCAAATCTGAGGTTTAGGAGGAATATAAATAATGGTAGACAGAGAGAGGGGTCCATTTGCAGGTTGCTTGGTTTATTAGCATGGAGATATTTGATGTATCCTGGTCCAAAAACTGAGAAAGGAGGGGAAGGAAACTGTCAAAATACAGAAACTTTCTAAAAAGAAACCCAAAACCCAACAACTCCTTAGTTTTTAAATTTTCATTTTAAGTTCTGCAAGTCACTATAACTAGCATAGTTTTGCACTTGAAACCTTGGTGTAAGTAAAAGGAAACACATCTTGTTTGAAAAATCAAGAATCTATTGTTACTGTAATTGAAATCTTAACCCTCTAATGAAATGGTTCTTATTAGTCCAACTTGACTTATTACAGAAAAAGAAAAGGAAAATAAAAAAATTGTGCTACAGAAAAAGCCTCAAGTTAAATGTTGCTAAACACATATTTCCTAACTTCTGTACCTTTCTCTGCTCACCTGGGAAAAAGTGGGGGGGATAGAAATTTTTGGGTTTATGTTTTCTTCTTTCTTGGCTTCTCTGCAGGCATTGTCTAGTTTTCTGTACTGTACATCAAAGCCTGCCAAAAAATTGAAATGCAACCTGCAGAAGCACAGGTTCAATTCAAATTCAGCCAGACTGACCAATTTTTGCAGGTAGAAATTGCTGTCTTGCAAGGGCTTTTATCCCCCTTTTAGTCTTACTGACCCTTCTGTAAATTCCAAATGCCTCTTCTCCAGTAAAGCATTTCTGTTCCTAGTCCTGACTGCTCTTAATATTAGAAAGAAATAAATAAAAAATACAATGAATCATCAGTTTCCCATGCTGCCTCCAGAAGGAGCATGATGGTGATGGTGGCATTTATTCTTCCTTGCTGGAAGAAGCAGGAGGTGGAGGTTGGTGGTTTATTCCACTGGACTCTAGAATCTGCTTGAGATAATAAATATATTTATGTTTGCCAGTGTGGTTTTGGATGCTTTTCCTTAAAGTCTGTATTCCTATGTTATATCCATGTTTACTATACACAGAGCATCTTAAACAGATCAGGTACTTGTTCCTTATTCTATTTCCTACCCCAAAACCTGATTTTGCTAAAGTCTGCATTTCTTTGACTGGTAGTGATATATATATATATGGGGCTTATGCTGTGTTGTCTATGGAAGATCCAGTACCAGGATGTCTTACCTTCCTGCATCTGCATCTTGCTGTGTGGCATCCTGTGCCCCTGCTTGGGAGTCCCCTCCTGTATGATACCATGCAGCTATTCCTCATTATGCCAGCATCATCAACATTTCATTCTCCACAGAATACCTGCTTGTTACTTCTCTCTGTACAAGCATTACAGTTATGTACAAAGAGAAGCCACCTAGTCAATGGAAAAATTGCTGGTACAGCTAAACAAGCTGCAGCAAAGCCCCAGGCAGATGCAGCCAGAGTCTGACCCTCATCAGAGTTGGTGCTTCAATGCCTACTAACTCATCAAAGTATTTGTTGGCTTAGTTCCCCTTCTCTGTCTCGTAACAGTTCTTGACTTTCTATTTCATCTTAATTATTGCAGAACATTAGGTTGACTTTTATAGGGAACTGTTCATAAGGCTTTCAAGATTTCTTTCCTGATCCTGAAGTTGAGCGCCTGTTGCTGTGTCCACAAAGTGAAGGTTGCTGTTCCTGACCTGAGAGTTCATTCGTGTTTCCCAGTATTGAATTTAATTTGCCATTTTAAAGTATTTTTGACTGAGAGGCAGACACTTCTGATGTCAGAAACTACAGTCTGTACAGCCACAGGCCATCGAGGTGATTGGCCAGTCAACATGGAAGTAATCGGGATTTTCTGTCTTTTGTCTCCCTGTGCTGTCACTCCTGTATAATCTACAACATATTGCCAATCTTTTCCCTAAAAATTTATGCAGTACCTACTTACCCATAGCTTGTTTCAGCAATTAGCTGCTTTCAACGTTCCTGATCACCATTTGGATTTTGGATGGCCTATGCTTGGTCTAAAAATAGGCATCTATGTGACACTTGTCTACTTTACTATTTTTCTATACCCTCCTTCAGTGGGATTTGCTAATGACTGTTTGTCTTGCTATTGCAAATGTTGCCAATCTCTGAAATTTCTTTGAAATTACAAGATTTTATGGCAATCGCTTATAGAGGAAATGTTACCCTGTGATGTGCTTTTCAGTTTTCCCTCATTCCTGCTCTGTACACTTCCGCTAATTGTTTGAATTTTCCAAGTCAGAAGCTTGTCCCCAGTTTGCTCATGGGATGCTACCCTTCCTCAGCAAGGCTTGATCTGCTCCAGGAGCTTGCTTGAGCCCACGTTGCTTTGAATCTCTTCTTATTCATCCATGCTTTGAGCATTTGGGAGGATTTTACTGTGGTGTTTCAGCCACAGACACAAAAAACCCAGCCCAAATCACACATCAGCTCTAAATTCTGTCTGCAGGCTCCTCTACCTCATTAAGCTCTTGATACCTGAGTGGACCACTGCTTCTGAGTCCCTCCATGGCATTTCCCAAATGTATCTAAAGGATTACAGAATGTTGTCCCAGATTAAGGTTTTGGTTTTCTGAGGCTTATCAGTTCAGGATATGTTTAAGTAAATGGAAGATTCATAATTCTAGGTAAAATTAAGGGAGTGGTTTCATGTTTTGAATGCAAACATTTAAAACAGATGCAGCCTTCTGGGAAGCATCATGTTAAATTGCGTGACTTTTAAAAAGAAAAGAACATCCATTTTATTCAAGTCTACAGTATGAAAGATTAGGAGTTAAGAGACATTTTTCACCCACTTTGAAAGTAAATGTATTTTAAATTTAATTCTTCGCTGCAGCTGCTGCTTTCTGTCTTTGGAAAGCCTTTCTCATGCTTTGAGCGATGTAAAGATGTGGGCTGTGCACTAATCCAGTTTAAGATGCCAAACTTCCTTTCCATTCATGAGAGCTTTTCCCATCACCACCTTCTAGATAAATGTAGGATTGTCTTTTATTTCAGCACACCACCAATTTGGGGAGATCAGTTGGAAATTCACCATATTAGAATTACTTGTGCAGGGAAAAGTGCGAATGTGAAGATTCCATGGTGTGGAAGATGGTTTCTTCTTTTTTCTTTTTTTTTTTTCCTCCAATATAAATATCTAGTGGCACCTATATTTTAAAAAATAAGCCAAAAAAACCTAGGACCTGTGAAAGAAGCTCGTGGCACTGATAGTGGTGGTGATGGGACAGTCAGGAGCTGTGGTGGGATGCTCCTCTTAGCTGCTCGTCACAGATGGAGATTTGTTGTAGTTACTGCTCCAGCTACTACTTATTTGGGCCTGGAAAATCATCCTGCAGAATAGGTTCATCTGAAGATGCTAGTAAGTTAGGTATACCAAAATTCTGAGGAGTCTAACGTTTCCTGAGCTTTGTTACCATCCATTGATCACAGGAGGAATTGCTGAGGGCATGCAGCAACAAGTGGCAGCACTGGGAGACTTTAGCTGGAACAGCCGCTGTCTCATCACCGCTGTTGTCCTGATCTGATCTGCCCTGGGGACTTTACTCTCCTGATTCTTTCTGCTTTCCTTTGAGAAAAGTATCTTTTTGAGGGAAAACCTGGGTAGAGCCTCCTTCTTTTCTACTCCCCGTCCTTCGTGAGAATGTATTCTGTAGCTTGAGCCTGCTGATCTTGAGCTGTACTATTCTGGATACATCAGCCGTGCCCATAATATGCAATCTGAAGCCATTATTCTCTATTCTCTAGAAGCAATCTTCCTCTTTTTAATTATTATTATATAGCAAGCAGTGCAGTGTGAGCACTTTTCCAATAGTAACGTTTATTTAGTGACTTAGTGAGGTTTATCCAAGTCACAGATTCCCAGCGGATGTTCTGAGCTTGTTCCTTATTTAAAAACATCATCTAAATTCAAATCAGGAATTAACACAGTTCTGCAAATGACATTCACCCTTCTGCAGAAGGACCGGCGTTAATCCTATGCACTGCGGCAACAACATTTCAAGCCTTGTTTGAGGCCTTTAGTGGGGTTTAAATGAGCCTTAGGCAAAGCATGGACCTCTGCAGTAGTTAGGTAGAACTAACACAGTCTTCTTTGGTCACCGAGCTTAAACCTGTGTCAGAGGGGCTGTATAAGGATGAAGGTTCTCTATATAGTCAGGGTAGAAGACAGGGTGCTCTGCAAAAACCTTCCTCCTGGGTCGCTTGGTACTGGAGTTAGTAGCTACAGACAAAATCTTCATATAATCCTGTTCCTAAAGCATTGCAGGCTGCTGGAATCCCTGCCGTTGCTGGGAGAAGGGTCACGTTCCTGTTTCACAGCTCTAAGGGAACTGATGGGATGCTGGCAGAAACAGCAGGACCTGTAGGCTGCCATTTTCAACTCCTGCTGAAATTCAGGTCAGATTGATCTGGTTCCTGTAGGGCTTTCTGCAAATCCTCACCTCAACGTATTAAATGAGGGGGGAGGGTTTGCCTCTGTACTGGCTGTCGTCAGCAGTACGTGTTATTTGTGTTGCCAGAGTTCCCACAAACCCTGTTGCACTGAGCACAGTGAGCAAGTTGGAAAGCATCCATCCATCTTTTCCATGCCCCTGTAGGGTAGAGCATGCCCTCAGCATAGGAAAAGCGAAGGTGGGCTCAGAATAGAAGAGGAAGCTGATATACTTGCTTCTCTAATGTCCCACTGCTTGAAAAAGCAGATGTGTCATTAAATCATTTTGAATCATTGCAAACATTGTACAAGCAGCCATAGCTTTAAGCAACCTCCGTGAAGTGCGCTGTAACCCTGTCATAAGATTTGGATGATCTACACTGGTAAACTGTTTTACTGTTAGCTCATAGCCACCTACCTTTTATAGTTGAGATTTACTGGGGAAGGATAGGAATGCATTTCAGTGCATTGTGAGAGCTTACCAGAAAACTGCTGTGATTTCTTGGCCCTCATAGAACTGCTACCCAACATGGGAAAATTTCTCCCTTTAATTCAGAGACCAGGCAGAGGAAGCTCTCTAGTATCTGAGATTAAAGTATGTGATTATTTAATCACCGGTTAGTTAGTGATAATGAGCAAGTATTTTGCAAAATGAGCTCTTATAATGAATCTCTAAACACGAATCCTGGTGCTGCACTGCTGGAATTGAGTGCAAAGTGTAGCCCTGCCGTTCTCAAGAAAGTCTCACCAGATCAGCGTTCAGTCTTGGCCAGGCATTGGTGGCAACCCTGCTGGCCAAATTACCGAGCAACACGTGTACCGAGGTCAGGGGGAGGATGTAGCTCCAGGGGTTTTCTAACTCATAATTGTTATTTCTCATGCTTCACTTGAGTTTTTCCAGCGTAGATATGTTCTCCTTTAATTGTTGGACTTCTGAGAAAAGCTTGACAGAAGAGCAGCCAAACAGTCTTGTTTTTCCTTTGTTAGCTATTTTTATTTTTACCTGGATCATTACTTATCAAAGAGCACTGCTATCGCTTGAAATAAACATGTTTAAAGATTAATAAGAAGCATAAGAGCTGCTTCTTGGTGCTGTGTAGGAAAACACTGTCTGATTCTTGGAGGAGAAAAAGGTAGTGCAAATGTTTTTACCTCAAGTGTTTTAATATCCCTCAGTAATTACTTTGCAAGTGGGAAAGCAAAAAAGGGAAACAGCTGCCATCAACTGTCTGTAACGTTGCCTCAACGAGAGCCCAACCGAGCCAACAAAGCACAAGCTGGTTCCCAGTAGCAGCGAGGAGAGGTTTGCCAGGGTGCACCAGAAGCCTGGTGGCATGAAAGCAATGCCCTGGACCTGTCCAGCAGTGGTTAGCACTGTATTAAGACATCTAAGAGGACATATTTCTTTATTATTTATTGTAATTTCAACTACGTTGAAAGACTCAAAATGAGAACATAAGGTTGCTACCTGTATCTCCAAATTTCTAAAGAAACTAGCTTTTGAAAGGAAGATTTATTCCATTTTTAAATGGCTGAGCATATTACAGTACATGTTGTGCTGCTCCCTATACGTGTGAGATGCTGGGTTCATCACATAGATTCAGAAAGTGAATCCAGAAGTGACTGTTGAATTGTTTTTGTCCTTGATCCAGCATTTTGTGAGCCACTCTGTTTCCACCCGCTCGCCTCAGCACAGGGTGCGTTAAACGCTTGCTGCTCTATTTGATAGCCTGTTCAAGAGTTTAATGATTCATAGTATAAAAATCCATTCCTTGTTGGCTTTTCCTTGCCTTCAGCTTCCAGCCGGTGATTCCTTTCATTCCTTATTGCAGAGACAACAAAGCCCTTTCCTTGCACTGTATTTTCTTTTGTGAAGGGGGTTTTACGCTATAATCAAGTTACCTCTCGATCTTCTTTAAACAAGCTGAACAGATTGTGCTCCAAGTTTCTTTCTATAATACAGTTTTCTCCCATCCAGCAATTTTTATCGCTGTCTCCTGTATCCTTTCCAGTTTTTCAACATCCTCTGGCCAAGATTGACCCCAAAGCTGTTCCAGGATCCATCTCATCAACTGCAACATATTGGGGACAAAATCGCTTCCCAGCTTGCGCGTGTTGCTTTTCCATTTTATATGGATATGACTTAAGTGGAATATCCCTTGGAACACGGGGAGGTTGTGCTCTGGCTTCCCGAATGTTTTTACAGGGTCGTTTTGTTACCAGCCATTGCAGCCAGTTCCGCAGGTACCTCATTGTGGTCCGCAGCAGTTTTCTCTTTTGTCCCCAGTAGTTTTCACTTTTCATTGCTTTTTCAGTGATTAAAAAGCAGACAAAAAAAAAAAAAAAAAGTTTGACAGCGCAGAGCTGTTCCTGGAGAAAGATGAGTTACTAACTTAATAAACCCAGGTATTGCTAATGCTTTCTTATTTGCTGGTTTTCTGGTTTGGCAGCTAAGCTAAAGTTCAATTAAGTGTCTCTAACCTTGCTGCAGGGAAAGCTGGGGAACCATTTGTTATTTTAAATCGCTTTACTTTTCAATTGTCAAATTCAATTAAGGGAGAGTTTATACTTTATTGGAAAAGGGCAGCAGCTATAGAAAACCCAACCCTGAGCTGTTCCAATATCTGATGAGGGATTTTCTGCTTTCAGTGCAGAGCCATCTTCAGAGGTTTTGGCAGTAACTGCAAATAGATATTTGCTTATCTTAACATATGGGGAGTTACACGTGCATGTTTTCGTGCTTCACAGCCAAGCTGCAACCCTGGAGGACAGAGCTCAGCATCTTCTACCTGAGCAGTGCTGGAAACTGACTTTTATCCACTTTGTAGAAACTGTAGTTGCCACAGCCTGCACCTTGCCCCAAAGCCATTGAAGGCAAAAGCAACGTTTCCAGAGAACCCAAACATGTATGTGGGGTCTTGGTTTTGTTCATTTGTTTTAATTTCACTGCATCCAGGAAGCAACACTTCTTTCTTTCAAAATCTCGTTTGAGGTTATTTTCCTGTCTGTGGGAAGGGGGGAAAAAAAGGGCTTGTTGTGCATTCGTGTGTCAAAGGATATCATACATAAAGATTGTGGGGTGATCAAGTTCCAGGGGTCCCTTAAAAGTACAAGATGGGTGTTGTCATGGGCTTTGTCAGTCATTGGTGCAAAACCAAGTAACAAATGTTGCTTGAATTCATCTGAAGCTACTTCCTAACCAGGGACTGGGGCATTTCTGTTGACCTACTGCACGTCCCGTGCCTGACTTCACAGAAGTAGACTTCTTGTGTAAAATACTGTTCTCAGGCTGTCGTGATTTTCTGCTATATACGTGGTCAGGTTTCTTTACTGCCCTTTGCAGTAAACTTTTTTTTTTTTGCGAGTAAACTTGCAGAGCTTTTCAGTAGTCTCAGAGTAGATGCTCTTTCTTCTCTTGCTGTCTCATCCCCTCTTCCCCTCCAGCTAATGGTAAGAAGTATTTTTAATACCATTTCATATAAATCTGGGAGGCTGAGTGACTTAGAAGCCAGCTGGGAGGCTGAATGTGTCATCACTAGAGTAAAACATAGATTCGGGGAGTTTTCATGTTGGGTTTTTTGGTTTTTGTTTTTTTTTCAGTGTTGCCATTTCTGTTGGGCCAGCAGATGGAACTGCCCACAAGGCTGTATTTATCCCCGAAAACCAGCTGCTGCAAAATGCTGGGGCGAGAGTTTCGTGGACTCCTGTACTTCGGAGAAGCTTGTTATTATAATAATAATGCCGCTCTGGCATAGCAGTATTCCCCATATTGGTGTTTGTTCTTGAAGTTGTGTATAATTTCCACTTAGTTAATTTAGGGCAAAGTAATTTTGTACAGTACAGCTGCAAGTTTGTATTTGTTGCTCTGAAAAGGAAAAAAGGATCAGAGCAATGTGGGGGTGAAATATGATTTCTAAGATACTATCTCACTATAGGACATCTGGTGGCATCCACTGGCATTTGAGGAATTAAAGGATGTTCCCTGCTGGTGTGGATGTGATGCCATACCCTGGATTCCCCATAAAAGCACAAATGTGGTCATTAAAGTGAGTGTCAGTAGCCCTTTAGGCATCTGTCACTGGTCCTGAGAGATCTTGAAAAGGCAACAGCCAAGGAACGTGGTGATGAGAGCACTGCAAACTGAGAAACAGCCAGGATCACTTTAAAATGTTTTGATATTTATGAGAGAGAAGTGCAAAATAGTGGCACCAATGGGTATGCTGTGCAAGCAGCAGAAGAAAAACAGGATAATAATAATAAAAATAATTATTTTCTGAAGCCAAGCAAGGAAGCAGCAGGCAGAGTTAGGCCAAAGGCAGGCGTTTGCAAGCAGCCTGCTCTGCAGCCATCAGCAGCTCCCAAGTCAACGGCCAGGCAGGCAGTGGTTGCTGCACAGTGACTCTGTAAATCCTGTGTGTGCTGGGAAACCCTTTGGAAATGAATATTTAATACAGAAATAAAATGATTATATGTACGTGTAAATGCTGTATTTATCTCCCTGCTGCCCTATAAATGGCTGATAGCTATCAGCCCAGGAGGGCTATAATAATTATGGCTTCACTGACTTGGCTAATAAAAAATCAATTCCACTGAGACGATCCTATGCTTGCCTTAGTGGGATGTGCTGGAAGCGCTATCCCCGTTTTAAGTGTGCACCTGCAAGGAAAAGGGCCTTGCTTGGAGTCCAGCTTTTCCCAAAAGCAGAAACTTCTGAAAATAGTGTTTTTTCTGGAGCCCTCTGTTCCTTGGCAGCCTACAAACATACAGCGTTCGTGTAGAGCAGCCACTTTCCCTAGCACCTACCAAATATTTTCCCAGCTGAAAGTCTTTGGTTTGTTTTTGGTTTCAGGTTTGTTTTGTTTGGTTTGTGGTTTGTTTTTGTTTTGTTTTGTTTTTCCCAGAGGAAAACTCCAAACCAGAAACTTTTTGCAGAAAATACTGTTTCTGTCAATATTTCACAAAGATTTCTTCTTTCCGTGTGAGTATGAGGGAGATGGGTAGAAACCAAGACTCAGGAGTAAGCTGGAGTACAATGTTATCTGTGGGGGTATAGACCCATCCCATGTGGGGTGTCTGTCCCACGTGGGAGCTGATGCTGGGGCTGGTAACGACTGAGGTTTTCAGAAAATGCTTTTATATCAACATTCTCTACTATGTGGAGTTGTGTTGTCTTGTTTCCTAAGGGCAATATATAATTTGTTCACTAATAGACTATCCTATTTAGACAAATTAGACCTTTTTAACAGCATTCTTATTAATTGGTTTTGACTGCACTGCATTAATTACAGCAGGGTTAGGGACATCATAATTGTAGAGAATTGTTTCCTAATTTGGGGAAAACAGACAACACTCAGCGCTTAGCTTCCAGTATGAATTTATCTATTTATTTAAACATGGTACTTAAGCCATTAAAATAATCTTGGGGTGGCTGTAATTATGTGAATAACTGGGTGGGAAGGAGTCATAACACATTATAAAAATAGCACTAGGGAGTGTAAACTTGTTTATATAGACAAAATAAAAGCAGAATGGGAGGTGGAGATGGGGTCAGATGCCAACGCTGCTGCATCCCAGGGCTGCCATGGATGGTGATTGTGGCTTGCATCAAATACAGGCAGGGACTGGCATCGTCAAGCATGTTGCAGTGGTCCCAATCCTCCCAGTGTTGGAGTTTATTGCTTGCTTAAAGTGGCTGAGAAATCATTAACAGTTTTGAGCAAGATTTGCCAAGGTTCATTGGGCATTGCCTCTGGGATGCATCTCCCAGGCTGTGGTTCTGGTCTGCTTTATTGCTTGCCTTCCTGTCCAGCAAGATCTTCCATTTACCTTCATCTAATTTCATTTCCTTCCCTCCATGCTGTGAGGAAGAAGAGAGTGGAGAGCCTTCTTGCAGTCCCCTGCTGAAGCTGAGAAGACCCAGACCAGTTGGAGAGATAGTGAGCCCTCCCAGTACACCTGATACTGAGCCTGGTGGAAGGGACTCTGCTGCCCATATGCACGTGGACTGGGATAAATGATGCACATCGGTACATTGGTTTCCCAGACCTTGTGTGCATTATGCTGTTTTGAAATCTCTCTGGTGCTACTAAATCATTACCTCTACACTGCTGCAAGGATGCGTGATGTGGGTGGGATAACAGAGCACCTTTTTCTTTACACAGAAGTCTGGGATCTCAGCATCTCCAAATGTTGAGAGTGTTTCTAAGCCCTTACTCAACCCATAGGACTTCTTGGTTACAGAGTCACTTTTAGAAAAAAAAAATTTAAAAAGAGTTTTTTCTACTACTGGCTGGGCTTAAAACTTGCTCAATTTGGAGAAAGTGAGTTGTTAATATCTCCACCAGCCCAGGCCAACACCTTACCCCACAGTTTACATAGTACAATATTTGTGTTCCCATGAAAGCTGTCTGCAGGACACATAATGCAAAGGGTTTATTTGTTGCTGCCCAAGCAGAAACACCAATCCCCTTACCTCCCTGCATGTGTCTTGAAACTGTCTTAATATACTATATCATGGCGTTTTAGAAAGTCAAATCTCTTATTAGCCTGACTTCCTAAGGAGGCTTATGTGATCATGCTCTGTTTATATCTTCATCCCTTCCTTTTGAGAACTTTTGAACCTATGGGTCCAGATCAGACAAATTTATCAGCTGAAGGTGATGATGGTAGTAAGGCTGCAAGGCTTCTTTGGAGCTAGGCAAAGCGGTGGCACTGAAGAATAGCACTTGTCTGTCAGCTCACAGCCAATCTGATGTGAAGTTCACGGGGGGGAGGCTTACAGATACCCAACTGCACACCAGCCATGGGAACTGCTATTTTTTCAGAGCCCCATCAGGGCCAACCCCAGCGTGGGTCCTGCTGCAGAGATGTCTTGGCAGCGTTGGAGCACTCAGAACTCCCCCATTCCTGCTTTCGTGGACCTCAGCCACGTGAGATGCCCTTTGGCTGGAAGTAGCAAGCTGTGAGTAGTGGAGGAGACATCATGACAGCAAACAGGCTTTCTGCAATGTTACAAAAATTGGCAGCATTTGGAAGAAACAGAACAAAACTTGCCTTCTGATTGTTGCGTTGGAAGCATACAGGGGGTTTGTAAGCGTCACAGTTATGTGGGTTTTTTCCAAAGCTCTGTGTCTTGGAATGAAGCGATGGAGAACCTCAGATCTTGGTTTTCACAATAACTTTCCCACTCTTTTGACACGAGGGAACGTTGAATGAAGCCGAATCCACAGGCTGAGGCACAAAAGACATGATTAAAGCTGCCTCTAGTCACGCGTGGGTGTGTATGTATACATGGCTATGCATTTATGTGCATACATGTGTGTATATGTATACATGGGCATGTGCTGGGTGATACTGCGTATTTCAAGGCATTCTAATGGCAGAGGGAGATTCATTATTTTTATTCATGAGCTTGAGAAATACAGTGATAGGGGAAAAAAAATCTCCCGTGGAGACTCAGCATGGGGGGCAAGCAGGTAAATTTGGAGTACCCTGACAACTGAACTAGACCTGATTGAGATCCTAAACCGATGAACTCATTCAAAAGGTTTTGCATCATCTTGCTGCAGACATAGGAATGATTCCCTGCTGTCTGATCTGACCCGAGTAAAGCAAAACCACACCCACCGAGTTGTATCTCACAAGCAAAAAGCTTCAGTAAACTCAAGTCTCTCAGCAACAACCTCAATGAACTAAATCCTTCTTGGGCAGCAAAAGATGATAATAATATGAAAAGGCTCAATATCCCCGCGATGTGCATCTGTCAGTCACCCACCCACAGGGAGGGTGGGAAGCAGCTCTGCGGCTGTGACCCCATGGGGAGGGATGGGAGACCAGATGGGCGAGGGATTACATCTGTGATGGCGAGAGGGGAATTGGGAACGGCTCTGCTGCCACTGGCTCTCATGCAGGTCTGGGAATGTGGAATTGGAGATGGTTATGTACTAATCTCAAATAGCTTTTTTTTTTCCTTAAGTTTTATTCTTAAATTTATACCTGTGTCTTTTCAATGGGAGTAAACTCTGTTTCTGTTTCGTATCAGTGTTTGATGTGACACAGGTTGTCTGATGTCAATATGCAATTGTAACGGTAGTACAGAAAAGAATGCCAATTAACCTTTAATAAGTAGGGCTGAAACTTTGTGTTCCTAATTTCTAGGACTTGGGTCTGAGCCCACTGTAAACGCAATTATTTTCTGGCAATTTAAGTCACTACTTTTCTCAGGAAGAATTAAAAAATCCCAAAAGAAGAGGCATATAACATCAGCAAAAAAGGCAGCAAGCAGGGCTTGAATGGGCTTCAGGGTTTCAGTGCAGCAAAGCTGGTGAGGAGTCTGGAGAATAAGTCCTATGAGGAGAGGCTGAGGGAGCTGGGGTTGTTCAGCCTGGAGAAAAAGAGTGCTGAGAGAGGAGACCTTATTGCTCTTTACAACTACCTGGAAAGGAGGTTGTAGAGAGGTGGGGGTTGGTCTTTTCTTCCAAGTTACAGGCGATAGGACAGGAGGAATTGGCCTCAAGTTGAACCAGAGGAGGTTCAGATTGGGTATTAGGAAAAATTTTTACACTGAAAGGGTTTTTAAGCATTGGAATGGGCTGCCCAGGGAAGTGGTTGAGGCACCATCCCTAGAGGTATTTAAATGATGGGTAGACATAGTGCTTAGAGCTGTGGTTTAGTGATAGTTTTTATCAGAGTTAGGTTAGGATGATTTTAAAGGTCCCTTCCAGCCTAGACAATTCTATGATTCTAAAACTCTCAGGTGCCTCAGTTCTTCTTGATCTCCTCCATTACTCTGTTATTTTTAGCCTCCTGTATCTTTTGGGATCTTGATCTTTGAGCTAAGTATTGAGGTTCCTTCCTTGTGCTTCTCTGGCACATTTTGACCTCTCTCTTTATGGTGACCTCTCATTGCAGTAGTCATTAGGGATATGTTGTATGACTCTCCCAAAGTCATTTAGGAGGAAGACCACAGAAAAGGTTGTCCAGCAAATTCTTTATCTCCTCTTTTTTTTTTTGCGGTTTATTATGTGCATTTCATACTGTATCCTTGTATTTTCTTCCTTGCTGCATGAATTCTTATTTTCAGCCTTTACTCTTTAATCTTCATGAAACTAATTTAAAAATAAAAATTTCCAAAGTTAGATGTTTTTCTGCTTGGGAGATCATTGAAGCTTGAATTTCTGATTTCTTGATTTTCTCGTAGCCTTTTGCTTGGATAGATGTGGGTCATCAAGTACTCTGGTTTCCTATCGGCATGTATGTCAGACTTAAGTACTTTAATAACTGTATTGTTGACTCTGGGACAGTTTCAACTAGCTTTCACATTCTTGTCATGTGGTCTATTATTTTTGGCCTATTAACTCTGATAGGTGGTTAAGTTTAATTATATGAAGTTGAACTTGATTATTTAACCTTAATTAAACCACTCTGGGACTCCATTCTTCAAATCCATTGAAAAAGAATTACAGTATTCCTTTTCTGGTATAACCTACATTAGGAGAACTGGCTGAACTTTTAAAAACTGCCTAAGAGAGGTGGATCTCATTGGTTTCTTGAGGTGAATGTTACTAAGGCCTGATGTTTGAGTTACATGGTAGAGATGTGCCCCCATCTGTGCAGTGCTTTGCCATAATGAAAGCTTGTAAATAGAATTTCTTTACTACTTTTTTTTTTTTTCCTTTTCTTTCCTTTACTTTTCTGGGTGGTTTTGGTGGTTGGTTTTTCTTGTATGGTTGGGTTTTTTTGGAATAACCTTTTTGGTTATGAATTCAGAATTCTGCTCATTCATATTGTCTCACACCAAGTGTGCGGGACCTTTCCCACAAGTGTGGTATAAATCACAAATTAGGTAGTATGGGCTGTCTAAACCAATATTTTAAAATTACAGTTAATCTTATTTTAACCAGGGGCTTCAGAGCTGACTGTTAATAAATTTTGACTTGGACATATTTAATTAAGTATAAAATATAATGTTATGCTGGATTTATTTTGAAATAATTATACAGTTATGATACTTTTATTAGCATCTGCGGTTTTTTATTTAATTTATGTACCTTTCTATGTAGCGTATTGTAGACAAGTCTTACAAGACACTTCAACTTTGTACATAATTTAATTACTTTAAGTGAATGATCCGTTTTTATTGGGTGGAACGTGAATAAATTTATCTATCTTGATGAAAGAATTAAGCTATGAATAAATCTACAGAGCTTGGGCTGTCGGGGCCCTTTTTGGCCCTTTTTGCTTGCAAATCAGTGATTTTAAAAGAAAATTGCAGTGGTGGGTGCCTGCACTAACTAGATGTGCCACAAGTATTTCTGGTGGGCATAATGTATCCAAAGGAAACAAATTCAAAGATTGAGGCAACCATTTTGTACCCGGACAGGTATTACAGGGATCTGCCCCTGATCTGATTCAGCCTGGTTATAGATCTGTTGGGACTCTCTGATTTCCCTCCTTGGTGTGAGATAGCAAACGGCTGCGTCCCATCCCAGGTGATCACGCTGGTTTTATGTTAGTGTCGGGGTGTCTGCTAGAGAGCTGTGGGCTGGCAGACGTACATGTGCAGCCCAGATAATTTGTTCCTAAAGTAGCACATCGCTTCTAAGAAAACGTGCAAGCAATGTAAAATGCATGACCGCTTGGTTTGCTAGTCGAATAAGAAATGGTGTCTAGAGGCCATGAATTATGCGCTAAGTCATTTTTAATATTCATTTTATTGGTGCTTTTTAAAGTAGCTCTAGCAATGGCATTTTGAAAACGTTCAAAATAGTCAGAACCTGCAGCAAAGAGCAGCTCCAAAAAGACAATTACCTTCCTGAGAAAACCTGTGGCAAATTAAACCCCTTTTTGCTTCAGATAAGAAAATCAGACCTTAGTCCTGTGAGCTCTGATAGTTGTGTCACTTTGAGCACAGGGGTAGTCTCATTAACCCTTGTGAGACCAAAAAGCAGGAATAAAGTTGTGCCTGTGTGGGGGTAGGATCAGTGCTTAACCTCTCTCTGATCAGGGGGTTCAGCCTCACACCTGATCTATGCCTCCAAGTTTGGGTTTTCCCACGGAAACGCTCACATGAGAAGAGGTAGACTCAAAGGTCTGAAGTCAAACCCAGGCTCCTGAGGTGATGCAGACAAATCATTTCACCATGCAGTCAAATAGGGTTTGTACCACTCATTTTCCCCCTGCCCTACCTTACCTATGTAGGCAGCAAGCCCTCTGGGGTAGGGACTGCATCATGTGTGCAGCAGATGCAGCTCTTGCCCATTAGCCTTAACCTACAGTCTTTCTAATAACGGGGATGAGTTTGGCTCTTTGACATCAATTAAGCTAAGTTCGGACAAAGCCCCTCAGAAGAGTTAAATCAGCTTAATTCCTTGGCAGAGTTGGGGCCTGCTGCTATGGCATCTGGTTTAGAAATATGTTTTTTAAAAAATCCCCTGTGATGCAAGCAGGTAACCAGGTAAAAGGTATTCTGGGCCTGATTTTGCAGCTACATGAGCTTCAGTGAAGTGCAAAGCCTCGCATCGACAGAAGATCTTTTCCCTGACTGCACAGGCGGTGTCTTTTACCAAGCGTTCCGAGTTTTTCCCTGTGTGTGGAAATACTGTTGCTCATTGAATGTATTGTTGTGGTTGAGGGACTGAGTCATCTGTGTAACAGTTTGAGGCAGGATGACAAGGTGTAAGGCTCATCCTGTGGGGTACAGAGGGCTTCTGGTACTTGGCAGCGGTGGCAGGTGCTGGAGGATGGGTCTTGAACCTCGTGTTGGCCCAGTGGCATAGGGCCCATCACATTTGATCCTGCCAAAGATATTTTTCCTTTCTGTTGGCTTTGGCAGCTATGAAGCATGGTTCCTGGGTCTGGGATCCTGAGCTGCAAATTTGGGAAGGATAGACAGCTTTCTTGGCAGTGAAGGAAGAAAAACTCGAGTTGTACTACTGGCTGACCCAGGGCCCAGCCTCAGTCTGCGTGCACATCTCAGTGTTTTGAGGAGACATGGAGAGACGCCAATATAAGAATATTTAGAGATGGTGGTGAGACTCCTTCTGAAAATCGTCTGTTAAATCCCTGCTTTGAAAAAGATCTTGAAGAGATCTGAACCTGCTTTTCCCATCCCAGCTGAGCTGTGTAATTGCATGGCCTTTTGGCACAAGAGCAGTGTTGTCGCTTCTTCCCCCTCCACAGCTGTTTCATAAGCAATGCCTGCACTTCTGAGGAAGACAATAGCTGAATCTGTGCACTGAATTCAGCCTGAGTCCATAAGTAACTTAAGATCCTCCAAAACAAGACTTCTGGCAAATTCACCTTGACCATTTTTAAAAGAACATGTATTTCAGTTTTCATCTGACTTGTGGCTGATGTTTCTATTGGTCTCTCTTTATGTCTTTTCCATAACTGGTTTTAATTATTACTAGCAGGACGGGTGCTTTGACTTCCCAGCTATGTCGAGCAATGGCACTTGTAGATGTTTCTTCAGCCTGCAATAGCCGTGAGCACTGGCACACAGAGGTCCCACAAGTCTGTCATGAGATGAGACCTCCTGGTCAGCTCAGCCCTGAGGTGGGTCTATGCTCAGCCTTTCTGGTGTGAGCTCCCCTAGGCCCTTATAATGTGTTTCTTCTCCTTCGCCTGCTCTCTCCTTGCTTGTAGCACACCCTACTGCAAATCCCAGAGCAGCCGATGATTGCTGGGTGTCTACTGCCGTAGGTGGCATTCCTGTATTGAAAGGGAAAATATTTAGCAGCAGGTTAAACATTTGCTGGTGGAAAGCTACAGCATCTGCAATACTTAGTGTTTATGTTAGTAATTTCAATATCTCTGCCATAATAACAGTAATTTAAACAGGTACTGTTGACTGAAGGACAATTACAGATTGTTGAATATTACATTTCCCTAATACCACAAGCTGCCACTGAGCCTCATTCTACTGGTATTTATAGTACTATTACTGGTAGTACTATAGTGGCAGTAAATCGACACGAAACCAGGGGAGCGCTGGGGCTGGCACACAGTGTGGCTCCCGCGCCATGTACTGTGGTCACACCGCTTTTTTTTTTTCCTCCTGCAGAGGATCTTCTACACAGCTGCTCTCCCTGACAGCCTGATTGATACCCTGGGGTTTATGGAGCTGAACAAATGATTATAGAAAAGTTATGCGTTTTATTACACTTGGACCCATTTTCCCAAGCCAGAGGGCAAATCCCTTCCTCTCTACCTGCACTCTGGTTGTGCAGCTGCTGTGCATCCTTTCCAGTAGTCCAAAAGCTGCATATTAGGGGATACTCTGGTGGGCCAAAGGAGTCATTTATCCTTCTTTGGAAGATGAGCCTGGGAGTGGTGTAGGTGTTGCTGTGGTTTCCAGCCAGCCGTGACCTTGCTGGGGGATGCAGAAGGGGACAGGGGGCCAAATCCACCAGCGTGCAAGTGGAAGCAAGCTTTTCAAAGTGAAAATTGGAGAAAATGTTTTTTAATTTAATTTAAATTTACTGGGTGTTTGGTCTCAAAGCTCATTACAGGAGAGAAACTGAACACTTTACTTTACTCTTAGCTACTTTGGTAGTCCAGGAACTGCATTTGCACTTCCAGAGTTAATTGTGCGAGTTAAAAGCTTTGTCTAGTCCTTTTACTTTCTCAAGCATCACTGAGGCCCAACTCAGCCCATTCCTGAGCAGTAGGCTTGCACAGATGTTGCCAAGTGTGAGATCTGGCCCACAGGAACTTTGCTGGTGGTGACGAGCAAGCCAGAGGAGACACGGCTGGTCTCTGGGATCTCAGCTTGAGGTTTCAGCACTTTGCAGTCAAGAAATGCAGATTTCCATGTTTGAACCAAGCCCATAGATCCTGGAGCATCGCCAGCACCACAGAGTTGCTGTTTCCATGGAGGCAGCTGTGAAAGCAGATTTTTTTTTTTTATTTTTTTTTTTCCCTTAAAGAAATGCAGAGCTGGGACAAACCACATGTAGTCCAAATGGGTGGAAGTTCTTTATCAATCGCTTTCAGAAATGCACCGGTGCTGATAAATCTGGGCAGAAAGCGAGCTCCCTTTAGCTGCCCCTACATAAATTAATTTCCCCGAGACCAATTGCAAACATATTTTTGCAGACAGTCAACAATTACCCTCATGTGCCAAGTGGCTTCTGGCATTCCTGGGGCCACAGGTGGGCATGGACATGGGGTGTTACTAGATCTTAGAAAGTCTTGCTTCCAATGAAGCAAGAGAGGGCAAAAGAGCTGAACCCAAAGGAGTTTTGTGGATCTGTGAAGCCCTCCTCTTGGGGGAAGAGCACTGCCAGGGCTGGGTCTGTGTCTAATTAACTCGATTCCAAGTGATGAGGGTGCTGGGAGAAACACACAGGGCAAACCTAGCAGAGGGGACCTGCAGCAACTGCCACATGATGCTGAGTTAATTCTATTACCGTCACTTCACCCCATGTAAAATGTGGCTGATCAAATTCTCTCTCTTGCCCTGCAAGAGCCACTCATCTGGCTTTCCCCTTCACTGCTGGATCAAGTCCAAGCTACTTGACTGATTCAGCTCCTTCCTGCCTGGCCTTTCCTCCCTTACTCAATTTTCCATTACATCTGTCCCTTCTGGCTCTGCCTCCCCTTCCTCTACCAGCCCCCCAAAACAAGCTGCTCAATACCTCTGTGCTACTCCCACCTTCCTGAAGAAACCCAGTGAGGTTTCTACATTCATGCCTACTGCCCTGCCCTCTTTGCTCCCGTGTTTTCCATTGCAGAGCCCTTTCTTCCCACCCTGTTGGCCTGTGCATGGTTGTTACCCTATAGGGATTATCTGTCCCTTGTGTCCTTGCTACAGGCACATGCATCAAGCCGTTTTCTTAAGTGCTGGGACCATAGAATCATAAAACAGTTTTAAGTTGGAAGGGACCTTTAAAGGTCATCTAGTCCAACCCACCAGCAGGGACATCTTTAACTAGATCAGGTGGCTCAGAGCCCCATCCAGCCTGACCTTGATTGTTTCCACAGATGGGGCATCTACTGCCCCTCTTGGCAACCTGTCCCAATGTTTCACCACCCTCATCATAAAAAAACTTCTTCCTTACAAACAACCTGTACATAAACTATAGAGGAGTTAATCTCCTTGACTAATTCAGATGTATGGGAGGAAGAATCAGGGGGGTATGGTGACAAACAAGGATTATGACTCTCTAACCTTTCATCTTTACAAACATACCCAAGAGTTACCCTCCAATGCCATCGATGTCACGGCAAATAAATATGAACTGATGCTTTACCTGGTTGGGGGTGTCGCAGCACTGTGGCAGTTCCACACCTTTCCCATGAATAGTTGCACGCTCAACACTTTCTGGTGGTTTGTGTTGGGGAAAAGAGTTTGGTGCCAGTTAGCACTAAAGAAGACTATACAGTGATGTCTCTGGTCAGAGGTAATGCTGCTCTTCCTATTTTCTGATTCAGCAGGATAGATAGCCTTAACACACATAAAATACATGCCAAGCGGATGCAACACGGGGCGAAGAGGAAGGCACCAGTGGGGAGCAGATGGGCAGCACAGTGTGCGGCTCGCCTGGCATTTGCTCCTTTGCTGTAGGAAGCTCAGAAATCATAGAGTCATAGAATGGTTTAGGTTGGAAGGGATCTTTAGAGGTCATCTAGTCCAACTCCCGAAATGAGTTACAGTGGGACCACAGGAAGGGGAGGGGGGAGCCACTGAAACCCAGCAATATTCAGAAGAGCAGAAATAAATACATTGACCTTGATGACCATTGGTGAGTCAAAAGCTTAAAGGCAATATATGCAAATAGTAACGGTGCCATTAACAGCCTGAAGGTGTGCTGAGGAGAAAGGGCTGTATAGGCAGAGATGGGCAGCTGCCTACTTATAGAGGAAAATGCAAACTAATGGAAATAGTTTCTTTGAGGATCCACTCTCATCGGCCACAGGGATGTTTTCCAAACCAGACTTGTAACTGAAAATACTGACTTCAGCTGAAAAGGATTTGGGTACTGCTACCTTTCTTAGGGGAGAGTGTTTCATTAGGCTTGAATCGTCTCCACGTGATTGATCCATATGAATCAGAGACTGATTGCAATTTCTGCCTGTGTTTCTCCCAGCTGAAAGCAAGCTGACCCACAGGTTTTTGCTTTGGTGCATCCTTAGAAAATTTTGCTTTGGCCTGTCATCATTTTTTTTTCTCTCATTCCAGATTTTTTTCAATAAACGGAAGAGATTGACTTGAGTGGAAGACTGATTTGACCTTTTTCAAACAAATCTCTTTCCTAGAGAAGCTTGAATTAAACCCCCACTTTTATTCCTGCAATTTAACTGACTGGTGGTATCTCATCTGTAAAACCACGTACTCTGATTCGTTAAGGCTTAATGTCTTAGATTTTTGAAAGCTGATTTTGTAGACATACAGATTGGATAAACACCTGTCCTGAAACCTGCCATGTTAATAATTTAATAATATTGTGTCCTGATTTTAGGTACCTGGTAGTGTCTTTTATGTTCCTTTTTTCTCTTACTCCATGTCCTTGAAACAATAATTTGTATATATTTCCTACCTAGTCCAAGTTTGCCTCTATATTGCCTTGTTGGGTATTTATTAATTTCAGTACACTATGATATTAAGGAAAATCCTTTATAGCTCTACCATGAGAAGCTGTACTGCCACGGGTAGTTCATTGGTCTTACGTTATTTTTCAGCAAACTTTGGGAGTCAAAAACTGAGAGGGAAGTAACTTTGTTCTTGATAACCCGAGGTGACAGGGTAGGGACAGAGTAATAGCTGGGGATGAAGTTGGGTTTGAGGTGAAGTTTGGAGAGAGTTTGGAAGATTATTTTGCATAAATAGGTAAGGGAGGAGTGGTGTGGGGAAGATAGGCAGGAGCTGATGGAAGTAGTCCTTCAGGAGCCGGCCCGGGCTTGGCACAGGGAGCAAGAGCATGGCAAAACTGAGAGCCAAAGACAAACAGACGTGGAAGAGCTGCAGGGAGTCCTGGCTCTGCTCGAAAACTGGAAATAGAGGAGGAAGCTATTACTGAGTTCCCTTCACGCGCTGTTCAGATTTAAGTGTGCCTTTAGCCAAGAGGAAAAAAAAAAACATGTAGTTGTTCCTCTCCAGTCCGTAATTTCTTTGCTCTGATTATTACCAAGTGTGGAAGTATTTGCCTCTGCACATGTAATGGATGTCAGCGGCACTGGAAAGCTGTTTTGGGGGAGCAAAGACGGGGGGAAAAAAATATCTTATGTTTCCTGGAGTAGAGTTCAGTGGAGCATTTCAGCTGCTTGCATTTGGATTATTGCTCTTGTAACTCGCATTTTTCCTCTGAATTAGAAACCTACCTATTAATAAGCTGATAGGCAAGTGGTGATTTTGCATGTTAAATAGTGTGATTGCTTCATCCCAGCGGGATTGTACTCTTTTAAGCTTGGGCAGCTGAAAAAATACATATATTGGTAATTAAATTAGAATTGATTTACAAATAGTGCCTCAGAGATTTTGCCAACTTGGAAATTTCTGTGTTTCCTTTTCTGAGGAACATAAACTTTGCTAGATTCAGAGCAGATAATGTGCAGGTCAGTCTTTGCGCAGCTTTACAAAGCGTTATCTCAAAAAAAAGGATGAAGAGGCTGTTTAAGTTGCTGAGACTTTGGTTTTTATTGAGACGTGGGAGGGAGAGAAGCAACATCTCCTCCAGCCTGTGTTACAAAGAGGGGAAGAGAAAATCACCTTTGTTCAAAAGAGTCAACTGCACTCCCCCTCTCCCCTGCTTTGGACTGTGCTGTCACCATTTAGGGTTATTTTTCCCATCCTGCTATCACTGGAGAGAATAGAAAAGAGAGCAGCTATTTCTAGGGTCAGAGTGCTCCCACTGAATCACGGAATCATCAGAGTTGGACGGGACCCCTAGAGATCATTTAGTCCAACTCCCCTGCTAAAGCAGGATTGCCCAGAGCACATCCCTCAGGACTGCAGCCAGGCAGATCTTGAAAATCTCCAGAGGAGGGGACTCCACAGCCTCCCTGGGCAGCCTGTTCCAGTGCTCTGTCACCTTCATTGTAAACAAGTTTTTCTCATATTTGAATGGAACTTCCTATGTTCCAGCTTGTCCCCTCACTGGGAACCACTGAACTGAGTCCATCTCCATCCTTCTTCAGCCCACCCTTCAGAGACTTAGAAGCATTCATAAGGTCTCAGCTTTCCCTTCTCCAGACTAAAGAGTCCCAGCTCTCTCAGCCTTTCCGTATAAGGGGGATGCTCCAATCCCTTAATCATCTTTGTTGCCCTATGCTGGGCTCTCTCCAGTAGTTCCCAGTCTCTCTTGAACTGGGGAGCCTAGAACTGGATGCAGTATTCCAGTTGTGGCCTCACCAGTGCAGAGTAGAGGGGGAGAATGACCTCCCTCAACCTACTGACCACACTCTTCCCTATGCAACCCAGGATTCCATTGGCCCTCTTGGCGACAAGGGCACATTGCTGGCTCATGGATAATCTCCTATTTACCAGGACCCCGAGATCATTCTCCTCAAAAGTGCTTTCCAGGAGATCCACTCCTAACTTATATTGGTGCCTGGGGTTCTTCTTCCTCAGGTGCAGGACCTTACACTTGCCCTTGTTGAACCTCGTTAGGTTCTCCTCTGCCCAGCTCTCCAGCCTGTCCAGGTCACACTGGACGGTGGCACAGCCCAGTGGAGTGTCAGCCAGCCCTCTCAGTTTGGTATCATTGGTGAACTTGCTGAGGATACACTCTGTCCCCTTATCCAGGTCATTGATGAATATGTTGAACAAGACTGGACCAAGTGTGGACCCTTGGTGGACACCACTGGTTACAGGCCTCCAACTTGACCCTGCTCCATTAATTACAACCCTCTGAATCCTGTCACACACATCCTGTCCTGTGTTGTCACACAACCAGCTCTCAATCTCTCATCTAGCCTACTCTTCCTCAGTTTCCTACTGAGGATGTTATGGGAGACAGTGTCAAAAGCCTTGCTGAAGTCAGTGTAGATGACATCTGCTGCTCTTCCCTCATACAGCCATCTAGTCATAACCTAAAAGACTATCAGATTGGTCAAGCATGATTTATGCTTGGTAAATCCCTATTGACTGCTTCCAAAAACTTCCTGCTCTTCAGCATGTTTGGAGATGACATCTAGAACGAGTCGCTCTATTACCTGATGGAGGTGAGACTAACTGGCCTGTAGTTCCCTAAGTTCTCCTTGTTGCCCTTTTTGTAGACCACAGTGATATTTGCCTTTCTCCAGTCCTCAGGTACCTTTCCTGTTCTCCATGATCTTTTAAAGATGATGGAGAGTGGCCCAGCAATAACATCTGCCAGCTCTCTCAGCACTCACAGGTGTGTCCCACCAGGCCCTGTGGACTTACGGATGTCCAGTTTGGCCAAGTGTTCTCTAAAGCCAACAACAATTGAATCGGGACCGAAATAGTGCTCTAGAAAGCCCAAGACTGCAGTGAGACAGCTCTACAGAAGAGCACAGATAAACGGCATTTGAAGATGAATCTCGGGAGGTGTGAAACACACAGCAGCAGGTCCCCACAGTTCTACTCTCACCAGGTACACAAGAGCGAGTTTAACCCTAGGAAGTCTGATAGTGACTCTTAGGGTGAAGTCTCAAGCTCTTTGAATTTTAGAGTTTCCCTTGAGTTTTGAAACTCCTTCCATTAAGTCAAGCACTCTAAGAGAAACATTCACACTACCCCAGTAAATTTTAGTTTTTATCATTTCTCCATATACCCAGCTGCATATTTGGCATTTTTAACAAATAAATCAATACACTGAATGAATTGATTCTTTTAAATGGCAGCATGGGTAGTTAAAGGCTGCATGGCAGCTCCACTGCAGATGAAGCTTTTCCAGCCTGAGCCCTTGCTAGCAAGAGAGAAGCAGCTCACGTGGACTTTGCACTGATTTATTCATATCACATCTCATACGTGGGCGAGCTGAGCCTTCAGCTTTTGGCATCCCGAGCATTGGTTACTTTCAAGGACATGCCACAAGTAAGAAACGTGGGGGGACAAGATGCTGTTATTTCCATTTAAAATATTCGGCCTCCATGTAATAACGAGTAAGAATAGTTATAATAACACGTTTGATTACCATCAGAGTACTAAAAGGAAGTTCTACTGGAAAAGGTATTATGCAGCCCTCTGTGCTTTGCATAATCATTTTGAAAGCCATTTAGGACATCTTCCTGCCTTTATCCTGAAGAAGCTGGAAATAATTTAGAAAACTGGGGTTGTCAGTGTGGCTGAACGCAAGGCTGGGCGCTGCATGTGATTGCACGTGCTGGGCTGGACACTCAGGGTGCAGCCGAAGGCTGAGTCAGTAGCGTGCGTGGAGTGCAGAGACTGACTTACAGGGGTGTGTTGCAAAGATGTTACTGTCATTCAGTTGCCATGTCTCCAATAATTGGAGTTTCATGACCATCTTAAAATCGTATTTCTAAAAGCTTTGTATTGCCCCATGAAGCATGCAGGAAATTACCTCTGATGTCCATGCAGAGCACAGACAATTTTCAGATTGGCTGAAACAAAAAATACCAGGGCATGTATTGAATCGTATGTCTGAAAAATTGAGGAAAAGCCTAAGCTGACATTTTAGGGGTTTTAACTTAAATAGCTTTTGAGTTTTATGTTATTTCATATTTAAGAACTAAAGGAGAATGATGAGAATTAGATGAAAGGTTTGGTAGGACAAAGTATTTTATTTGACGAGAAACAATAATTTTGTTTCATGAAGAAAATTTTTCCATTAGAGTCTCGACTCCTTCTGTACAGTTATTTCTTATCTCAGCCAGCAAATTTTGCTGTCCCTTTTTAACTAAGTGCTAACTCCTGCCCCTACCACCCAGCATAACTGTACTCGTTTCCTTAATGAATTTTTTCTCAGTCGCTTTCCCTGCTCATCTTCTGATTTCCCAGTTGTATCAGCAGGTTTGTTGGAGTTGTTCTTTAACAAAGTAAGGAAGGAACGAGTGAATGAATTACTGAAGGTCCCTGCCCCTGGAAACAGCAGTGAATGCAACCAGAGTCAGCATGTAGAGATGTCCTTTTTTTTAATTATTCTTTTCTAATTCATGGTGTATACTTGCTGCTGAAACTTCAAGAAAGACCTGTAATCCCAGAAGCAAACATGCTAAATTTGTGTTTTCCTGGGATTTAAAAAAAGGGCTCTGGGTCTGGTAAGGCATCAGCACCGTTTCCCTGGGCAGGATAGCAGCCATGGGTTGTTGGTTCCTGAGAGATGATGTCCAAGTTCTTCACCTCTGCGCAGGCTCAGCATCTCACCCTGTGCATTAAAAAAGACTTCTCAGAAAATACTTGGAGAAGATCTTGCCTTCTCTTGCAAATTACTGGTGTATTCTCAGTGAAGCCTCTGGAAGCTCCTTTGGGTTTTTTCATTAAGATTACATTATATTATGGTTTTCATTTGCTTTTCCGTGAATGGTCTCAAAATTTTCACATTTGTTACAGAAGTACAACATAAAGGGCCTCCATTCTCTCCACGACCTTTATCTCCCATTTAAACAAAGAGCAGGTGAGACCCATCACTTCCAAACTTTTGTCTGGAGGTGGCAAAATACAAAATATGCATGGCAAGGTCCTTTACGTCTGAAAAATCAGCATCAAGGAATTACTTCGTTGTAATTACTGATTGTTGTGGATGATCCAAGGGGAAGAGGACTAAGCAGGCATCTCTTCATAAACATCCAGTGTTCTGCGTAAAGAGCTTATGGTATAAATTCTGAAGGTTGTAATAAATAGCAAGCTCTCGCAAACCCTTCTAGGGATCAGTTCTTATCTTTTATTATGGAAGCAGAGTATTGCATGACAGCAACTCAATAGATAATAGGATAAGAATTTACTTTCAAACCCTTTTTTTTGGCACAATGCAGAGGGAGAAAAAGACAAGAAAATATGTAAGTAATAAAAATTTAAAGTAGGATCTATACATTTTCAGTTTGTAGACTATAGAAATATTTTTTCTTGAGTTATATGTTAGAATGACACAGAGCAAAACCTGATATTAAGGTAGGAAACCTACAGTGATAGCAAGAACAAGTGTGATTTTCATCTTCCAGGCGCTTACTGTGGATATATTAATCTATAGACATGTTTATTTCCATTTTAAAGATATTTTGGCATATCAAATAATCTGATTTTATTCCATTTTTTGGTAAACACTCATTGGTCAGAATATGTGTTTCATTCTAAAGGATATTCTTATCAGAGGCTTGTCATTAATAATGCATTAGGAAGCATTTGTTTCTGTTGATCATTCATTGGAAAGCAATCTTTATCACAAACGTTAGGGTAATAGAGCAATTCCTGGGAGCCAGCACAGCCTGTATTGTTTTAGAAGTAAAATAAGAAATGCAATTTATATTGTTACAGAAAATAACAGTGTGTTGAATGTGAACATACCAGTGAGGATTTATGGCAGGATGCTGGCTCCAGAGCCCCCATCTTAGTAATGTGTCTTGGTGGCACGTGATGCTGTCACAGGCACGTGTGTCTCCCCGGTCCCATTTGTGCTGGTCACTGCCTGTCCCATAGCCCTCGCTGCGTGCTGCAAAATAACCTGTGTTGGGGCAGGCACCTCCCTATAGCCCTTCCTTGAGGCAGTTTTGGTATATTCATGGGGGTAAGCAGCACAAGATAAATTGATTTTTGAGACTTATAAACCATTTTGCATGAAGTTTTTTAAAGGAAAATCTGTTTTTTACAAATTATCAGGATACGGGGTATTTGTGAGAGCAGTGTGGTCCTTGTGATCACTCTTCCCTGGGAACTGTAAAAATGCCCTACTACAGCCTAACACGCTTCAGTCATGGGTATGTTTGTAATGCCAGCTTTGTAACCACCATCAAGTGTTGGGGAGGAAACTCAGAGGATTAAAACCTAAAGCTTTACATGCAAAACCAAAAATAAAACATGACATGTTAAAACATAATGCAGCTGTTTCAGACAGAGAGAGTACATCCTTTATAGTATATAACCCTATAGTTGAAAATACTACTAATAATATCAACTCAAAAAAAAAAAATACAACTGCTTTGAAGTTTCAGAAGTAGCTGGAGATTTGGGGTGTCTCATTTAATGGGTGCCTTATTTAATACCCCCTCCCTGCGTGTGTCCAGTATTTCCTACAAAGTTAATGCCCTTAATTATCTCAAGCTGAGCATCCATGGGACTATTTGCTTCTGCAAATCTGGAATCATTTTGTTTGCTAGGGATATAAATCATTTGAGTTACCTCCAGGGATTGGTGGAGTTTGGGCTTTTTTTTTTTCCTCTTTTATCTGCCCAGAGCTGTTGCAGACTTAATTCACTGCAGGAACCTCTGTCTCTATGCTGCTATATATGTGTGCATGTGTATAAGATAATAGAGAGTGACTGACTACAATACATGCGTTTAAGCTACTCAGCTGAAAATTACTGAGCATTCAAATCCACTGGGAATCACAAGACTTCTAAATGAGGAAAGCACATGTCAGTCAGTGTGTGGAAATGAGTCCTCATACAAGAGTAGCTTTCAATAAGAAGAATGAGTATTGGTCCCTGGAGTACATCAATCCTAGTTTGGCCACTATGTACCAGCTTTTACTATTTCTCTAGAAGCACACGTTGCCTTTTGTTACTATTTTTTTCTGTCTTTTGTTCCATTGCATGTTTCTATTAGATAATGTCTCCCGGATCAGCTATCAAGAGACACCCTGCTGTGCTGTGACGAAGGAAATCATTTTCAGCCATAAATGAGGTGTTGTGGGATTGAAAAGAAACATGGACATTGACAAGTCCTGGACAGTTTAGAATTGTTTAAATGTATTTTTATTGTATTGTGCAGTGACACAGGAACTTGGAAAAATTGGCTGATTTGACCTAAGGTTGAAATAAGCAGAATGCTGTAGGGTAAAGGAGAGGCCTTGGGAAATATGGCATTTTTTAACTTGTCAGTTGTGGTCTAGTCCATCATTATATATTTTTCCATGATTAAATACATTTCCATGTATTTTAATAGTGTTTAATTGACTTACAAGTCTGGCTTGTCTCAAAAAATATAAGGCACCTGGAAAATCTATAGGAATAAAGTGAATCCTACTGACCATCAAGCTTTTTTGTTCCTAAAACTCATGTGAACTTGCATCGACAATGGTATTTCTATACTTTCTTTGAATTAAAATAGCATCAGGCTGGAAAAACTGTATGGTCACAGGTGATTAATTTTTCATCAGTGACACTATTTACAGGCAGTAGAGCTTAGCAGCACAGTAGAGAGGACTATGAAAATTTAGGCTGTATTAGCTGACTTAGTCCATTGTGGATTTGTAGATCGTTTTTGTTGCCATCAGAGAATTGGTGTTTAAAATAGCAATGTTAATTCATCAGTCAGTATGTCAGAACATTTTCTAAGGGTTTATTGTATTGTTCCAAAATTGAAATGCTCAAATCATATCAAGAAGAGCAGAGGATTAAGCAGGGATCATGGGAAACCAGGTCTCTAATTAGGTAGATGAACCAACCCAGTATTCTCCTACATGGGACGTCATCCATCCACCTGACAAAAAAACCAATATCCTTTCATGAGATCTGAAACTATTTGTGCCTGAAGAAATAATGAGATCTCTGTCTAGATAAATGAGTTAATGAAGACAAGGCGTGACCACAGGTCCCACCAACCTGTGGTTTGAACATGCTCTGCAGGCAGCTGCCACCCAGTTCCTTGTATTCATCCCCATTCTGTACTTCCAAAGATCCTCTGGGAGTTAGGGAAGTATTTGGGAGTATCTTATGTGGGAAGTCAAATGCGATTCTTCCTTTGTCCCAGAGTCAGTGGTGTGTCAGGCCTGACTTGAAACCAGTGCAATTTTTAAGAGCCTTTCCATTAACTGTATTGGCTTCTCATTCAGTCTGCTCTGCTTTTCCAGGTATTGCTTCTTGTTTCATCTTCTTAAAAATAGGGTAGCGTTCTCTGTATTTTCAGCTAAAAATAGAAACATAGAGGGACATTCTTCTAAAAGATGCATGCTTGCAATTGAGGCACACTTTTTTGTTGTTGTTGTTTTGATTTGCACAGGAAAACTGTGCTCTGATAGCAGCCAGAGGAGAGGGTCCCCACCGAGAAAACTTAAAACCACCCCACCCTTAAAGCAAACAAAAAGGAAACACAAACTATTGCTATTGGTATTCCTTATTAAATATATAGATATTAATTTTCCTTGTTTTTATAGCTATATAGATACACAGATATGTGTTGGTCTCCTTCCACTTGCCTCAGCAGCCGGGACTTGCACCAGTGTGAGCTGAAGGAGAACCAACGTCATTTTTACCTTTCACTTCCAGACTATTTCTTAGCGATTTATGCTGCCATTAGTCCATACCAGACATTTCCTTTCTCCTTGAGATGGAGTATCAGGCTAGGTCCTATTTATCTTGAGCACTGGCTATGCAAGCTGGCTTGACACATTAATTTAATTTGTGCTTCTCAATTCATACTCTTTCATTTACAATCAAATATCGGGAAAGGTTACTATTAATCAGAGCATGGGAACAGAAGCTGGCAAAGCTAATGATGTATTACTGTGTTTTGTTTGCTCTGGAGCAGAATAATTGAGGTCCTTGTGCTACAGAAAACTATTATTAGTAAGTAAAAATTATCAAAGGAAAGCGACCTGCACCCATTTCCCCTTTTGCAATCTGCGTTTCTAACAGTAGTTTTCTTAAAAGTTCCTAAAAATGAAGCATTTTATTAACAGCTTTTGGCTGTCTGCCCACGTTGGGGGAAAATGTGCCTTTTCACAGGGCACTGGTGGGGTTTGAGCCCTCACTGCTACTCTCTGCTCTGGGCTTGCAGATGACACTCAGTGTGTGCAAAGGCAATTTCCCGAAAGGAAAGGGCTCTGTTGCTTTGTGCTCAGTGAAGGAACCACAGGGAATCCCTCCAGAAAAAATACAGGCTGAGGGACTTAACATGGTATGGGCTTCTTCATTGGAAATTAACTAAATTGCTGGCTGTGTAAAAAGCAAATATATTGCTGGGGCCAAGGTAGACAATTAAGGCTGAGCCCCTCCTAAGGGAATATTTGCACCCGGCCATGTGCTGGAACAGCAGATGAGTATGCGTAAGAAATACTTGCAGGCCACCCAGGGCAGCTCAGGGTTATGCTGCTGCTGGGCACACATTAGTTCCTTGGTTTATTGGGACACAGCATCTGGCTGCTGAAATACTATAATAAAAAAAAAATAAATAAATTGGGCTTAAGTAGCTATGGTAGCTCCATTTTAAGTAAAAATACCCCTCTCACTTCATTATTCTAGTCACTAGCTTTACATGGTTATTGTATGTTTTTATGCATGGCAAAATTTCACAGACCTTTGATCGGTGTTAGTCTGTGGAATGGCAAGTGCCATTGTCAGTGTTTTGCTACTCCTTGGTAGCTTTCCAGATTACAAGAAAAAATAAGCTGTTCCAATTTCCCTACTTTTTAAACTAAAATAGCAGCTACTGAGAGGGGAGGAAGAATGTGCCTCCATCTTCATCATTGAGAACAGGGTTTGGTACTCTGTAAGTCAGGTAGAGTCAAGTAGACTTCTCTTAAATTTGGTGTCTTGACTACCTTACTGTTACTTAGGATGATAAAAGATACAGAATATGATTAACTTTGGGATGAAGGCATCCTTTCTTCCTTTCATTCTGTCTCTGGTTTTACATGCTGTAAGTGCAAAAATTTGTTCTTTGGGGCTATTTACATAAATCTGGACATTCAGCTTTCCAGTTCTTCAGTCCCCCTGAGTGTCCTCTGATGTCACATACAGGGGAGGGACAACCCACCAAAACCACAGGATGTGGTCAAGTGTACTACACTGAACAGACAGAGCAACCTGTCACCTCCAAACACGAGCTCAGAGATAGCACCTGGGCAAGGTTTTATCTTTTCATGGGAAGGCTGTTGCTGGAAATGCTGCCCTGAGCACAGACACCCTCATGGCAGGACTGAAAATAATGCTGCCACCTTCTTACTTCAGGGTAGCGTTGTAGGATACTTCTTGCTGGACAAATACCTTCATTTATGACTGGGAGGCAGCAGGATGATGGTGCAGTAGCTGAGAGTGGGTTTGCTTTGCTGGTCCACGTCTCACACCTTGCATGGTCAGTATATTGGTCACAGGGAATTTTCTCTGCATGTGGAGACCTGGTCTATCATTGGAGGTCATGTGTGAAGTTTGGACGAGTCCAGGAGTCCATGACTCTGTGGTGCTTAGTGAATTATTTCTGTGCGTAGGAAGGAGTGAAATGAAAAGGAGCGAAGTCTGGCAAAGATCTAACAGGCAGGGTGTGCTGATTAGCATGTAATTCGATTTGTTAGGCACTACAGCAAACAGTATTAAGTGTAAGATGCAATGATTGCTCCCAATAGCACCCTTTTAGCATTGCCTCGGTTCCAGCAGCAGCTGGATGGAGCTGTGTTATGACTGTTCAGCAGGCACCAGCAGAGCTGGTGGTGATCCTTTCTTGGGCAGAAGCTTGAGTAACACAAATACTGCCATTTTAAAAGATTTTGCGTAGCTGTATCTACAGAGTACAGCTCACAGGTTTCTTCTCCTATCCCTAATCCTTCCCCATTCCCCAGTGGTGCAGCTGGGACCAGCACTGCTGTTGGTTACTCAGCCAGCTTTGGCAGAAGAGGCAATACCAAAGTCTGATTTTCCTGACCAGTATTGTGTTTTCCTCCAGTAACTGTCACAGAATCATGGAATCATCAGAGTTGGAAGGGACCTTTGGAGATCATTTAGTCCAACTCCCCTGCTAAAGCAGGATTGCCCAGAGCACATCCCTCAGGACTGCATCTAGGCAGATCTTGAAAATCTCCAGAGGAGGGGACTCCACAGCCTCCCTGGGCAGCCTGTTCCAGTGCTCTGTCACCTTCATTGTAAAGAAGTTTTTCTCATATTTGAATGGAACTTCCTATGTTCCAGCTTGTGCCCATTGCCCCTTGTCCCCTCACTGGGAACCACTGAACTGAGTCCATCTCCATCCTTCTTCAGCCCACCCTTCAGAGACTTACAAGCATTCATAAGGTCTCCTCCTCAGCCTTTCCTTCTCCAGACTAAAGAGTCCCAGCTCTCTCAGCCTTTCTGTATAAGGGGGATGCTCCAATCCCTTAATCATCTTTGTTTCCCTATGGTGGACTCTCTCCAGTAGTTCCCAGTCTCTCTTGAACTGGGGAGCCTAGAACTGGATGCAGTATTCCAGTTGCAGTCTCACCAGTCATGTCTGTATTCTTCCCATCATGACTTTGGTAAAGAAAGTCCCTTGTCTTTACTCCTGTGCCACCATTGGACCATGGGTTGAAGGAGCCCCTCGGCATTGCAGCCCTGAGCCATATACAGATTTCCCTTCTGGCTCTCCTGTTGAAGAACAGACTTGCTTTTGGTCCCATGCCGCCATACTTGCTAAATTTTGTTTGTTGCAGCTGAAGGACTACCTCCTTCAAACCTGCCATTTATAAACACAAAATGAATGTGCTGCATCATTTCAGCATAAGGATAAGTGAAGTCTTTCCACGGAAATACCCAACTGAAGCCACATAATGATGTGTCCTTAAACCCACTGCTATCAATAGTAACTGTTGTTAGGACAGACTCCTCCGGCCCCCTCATGTTGAGTATCACCTTGTGCCACATATGTGGTGTTACTATCAGCCAGACTATTCATTGGAAAAGGACATGCAAGTAGAGGACAGGCATCCTGGTTCTGCTCATCCCCACAAAAATAGCAACAAAATTAGTAGTACGACACCTCATTTCCTTTCATTCTGCAGGAACAAGCGCAGGAGGAGCTGGACTGAGAGAGACGGCATTTGCTGAGAGACCTGGCTTGGTCAGGAGTATATTGGAGGCTGTCAGGAGGAATTAAGTGAAGGGTGAGTGCCCTGGCACTGGGAGGGTCGGGTGAGGATGCCCCATTGGCAGCCCCACAGCCACTTACCTCCCTTGGCCTCCACTAAACGCGGGAAATTGCCCCATTGTCTGTGGGACCATTTTCCTAACTAATCCCATTAGGAAATTAGGGTTGCTTGTTGACTATGACAGGCCTGCTGTCTGGCACGACAGAGAATGGATAGGTGCCTGGATTAACTTCTTTTTTAATAATAGGTCTTCTGTGCGCTTGATAGAAATTTCATAACATTTATGTTGTATACATGCTACCTGGCATCCTAGAGAGCTGGAGACGTCCCTCATTTCTCTTCAAAATACTTAACTCTAAAGCTTATCAAACTGTTTTAAAAATAGAGGATACCTTTCTCATTTATTCACCTGTCTGGGATGTTTTCTACTTCCACACCTGATTGAGTAAATGCTTTAATTTTTTATATTTTATTAATAAAGCTGTGGCAAAGAGAATAAATATTTTCTTCTTTTTGAGGTCTAAGAAGCACCTTGCCAGGTACTGAACCAGGCCAATCACAAGCCACGAGCAGGAGGTTTCACTGGCATGAAGCCCCACACCCACATCATGAGACAGCTATGGAAAACAAAAAGCATCATTCCCATTCTTTGGGAGAAACCAGGGGAAATGAAGTTTCCTTGTGATTGCTGTGTATATCAATTGCAGTTATTTAGAGGGAACATAATAAGGAGAGGTCAGCTTTGCTTTGCAGTGCAATGGAAGCCAAAGCAGAGCTGCAGTGTACAGCGTTTGTTATTGATACTCTTAAGAGCCAGTTGAGGCTTTGGTCCTTTTGGCAGCAGCAAGCGACTGTTTGCAGAGCTGAGCCAGGTGGCCATGGGGGCTGTCCTACCCTGTACTCCCACAGAGATGAGACCACCATCATCCAGGTTTCCCAGTCATCTTGCACAGACACAACCCCACATGGGGTATTCTCTGGCCACCAAGATGCACAGCATTTGTGCATGGCTGAATCCGTCCCTTCCTGTGTGAGGTGCCAGTATTACTCCCCGTCTTTCCTGCTGTAGCTTCACAGTCAATTTAAGCTGATGTAAACATGACCTGCAGTGAAAAGAGGGGAGCAAGTCGTGCTGCCCAGGCCTCAGACACCATACCCATGCAAAAACCTCACCTTGGCATCAAGTTTGAGACTAAAATATTCTCCTGAGATAGTGGAGGTCCCGCTGGGCCAAACTTCATATTTTTTTCTAGCTGCAGTGGTATTACAACAAGAGAGTGCAATGTATCAAAGAGCAATTAAAAAAAAAAACAACTAATATTTTGTTGAATTAATCTGCTGTGTATTTTTAAAAAGGCAATATACAGTATGCCAGTTGATGCACTTTTATTTTTCTGATGGTTTCGGGGGCTTCAGAGGACTTCAGGCATCCAGCAGCTGCGTTAGGATGCAAGTCCAGCAGGAAACCCTGCAAATACTAGCATTGATTAGATGAAGAAGTACCTGTCTAGAGCCAATGGTTCAAAATGTGACTCCAACAGGCCTCGTAGATTCACATCCCAGATGATGAATGAAATCAATCCTGTGCCATTGATCTGCAGCTGGCTGTGATTTGTGGAGCCTTGTGGGTGCGTGGTGAATATGAGCAACTGCCTGAACTGCCGGCTGCTTCTGTTTGAGCCTTGAGAATAAATATATCTTTGACCAGCAACCAACAACAACAGCTTTGGGTTAGGCTGGAAACATCTCTGCAAGTGCCACTAGGTACCCAATGTGTCACTGACACTAAAAATAAGAAGATCACAATGTTAGAAATGGAAAAGGGGCTAGATACCAGGGTGATCACAAGAGTTTTCAGGAGAGGAAGGTGAGGAAGATAGTAGAGTTAACAGAGATAGAGAGGGACTGTCAAAAGGGCAGGAGATTTGGAAGGAGTTCAGAGAAGGGGAGCAAAGGGGTGAAAGATGAGACCTGTGAAGAAAGGCCAACAGGAGCAGGTTTGCTCCATCTAAAGAAAATACACACAAGGGAGACATAACCACCTGCAAACATACAGAGGGGACTCATAAAGCAGCCAGCAATCAATTTTCAAATAATGGACTTGATCTTTAAATAAACTAGTAAAGGGAATGAGGGTGGAATAAATACCTGATTTATCATCCCATCTTTTTTTTGCAGCAGCAGGAATGCAGCTGTATTTTCTTCCCAGAGCTTCTCCTCTCCTCCTCCTGAATCATAAAGTCGGGGCAGCACCTTTACAGCTGAGTCTCTCCAGTGACAGAAGAGGTTGGAGCTGCCGGCCTCCTCCCCCAGCTGCTATTTCAGAGAGGTGCTGCTGAAGGTCTTACTGAGCCCTGCTTGAAATGACCATGAGATCAAGGTGGAGGACTATTTTTGAGACAGCAGAAAGCAGGCAGAGGACTATTCCAGGATAGGACAGGATTTCACTGAAAAGCAATTGGACCTCTACCTCTTTCCCTGTGACTAGGAATTTCTCCTTGATTTACACAGTAGGTTTCTGGAGTCCTTCAGAAAGCCAATTCTGAACTTGCCTCAGTATAGCTGTTAGGCTCCACTTTGTGGTAAAGCAAGACCCACAAAACCCTTGGGTTAATCCGGATTATGAGTGTATTGGCTATTTCCTGTGCCAATAGTGAGCAGATGCCTTCATCCCTTTCAGTTTGTAGTTCAGGCCTTCTTTCACTTTGCTTCTGAAACCTCTCTTGTCCCAGCTATATGTTGTGCTCCCTGTGTACTCTGCAAACCCTCCTGTGCCTTCCTCAGGCTCCTCAGGAGGGGCAAAGCAGACAGGAGGAAGGCAAACAAACCCACTCTTGTCAGGAAATAACTGAAGAGTTGACCAAAACCACTCACTTACTGTAGAGTAACAGCTTTACCAGGCAGCCAGGTCAACCCAGCTCTCTCTGGAGATGCACAAGCTTGGGAAGTCACATTTCCTCCAACAGCCTCCGGTTTCTTGCTTGTACAACGTTGGCAGGACTCCTCTCTCTTCTCCTCACCACCTGCACAAAGACCAAAGGAGCTGATCCCTTCTTCCTGGACCTCAAAAGGAGTAGGGCCATTGCTGTAATGAATCTCACCAGAGTCCGCTGGCCAGGAGCCAGTGGGCTCCCACCCACCATGGCATAAACCCAGGTGCTCACCCAGCACAGCTCTCTCTCTCCGAAAGGTGAAATCATACCATGTAAATGCGACGATTATAGCAGCTGATACCTCCTATTGTTTTTAAGCAGGACCCTTAATGAATGTGGATGAAGATCCTTAGACCAGGTTGGAATTAGGTCTGAGCTCTCCATCTGTTTGCATCATTGAAACAGAATAAATCCCCCTTCCACGGCTGCTGGGTGTGATCTAGATAGGAACACAGCAGTGCCAGGCTCTTGTCTGGGATGGGCTGTCCTTTCTCCGGGATTTGGTGTATAGATTTAAGATGCAAAGCTGTGTGTGCATACGCTCTCATGGCAATGTTGGGGCAGGGCTCACCGCTCACACCGTACGCTGTCCTCTGAGCACAGCCCTGCACTGCTGCAGCTGGGAAAGTGCAGGGCTGCGAGTTTTCACTGGATGTGCTTGCAGCACAGGTAGGTGGCTGAAAGAGGAGTAGCCAGTAGGACCTGCGGCTTTGTCTCCTGGGAAGAGAGTCGTTTCCTTGTTTCATAAGGTATTATGAACATATCTAGATTAGAGACTGGGTTAATTTCTTAAAATCCCATATCCTGTGACAGGAGGTCAGATAAGTGCTTTCCTTGCATAGATCTCAAAGGTGTTATGTGTGGCGTAAGATTAATGTAGGCATTTTGCTAATAACATCTATCAAATTATCTATACAGTAGAGGCAATGGTTACAGGTTGTAACAAAGCATAAAGATTTTATCTTTTTTTTCTTTTTCTTCATATTTCTCTGTGACTTGTCCAGATTTTTCCACCATGTTCGGAAAGAAGAAGAAAAGGCTTGAAATTTCTGGGCCCTCTAACTTCGAGCATCGGGTTCACACTGGCTTTGACCCCCGGGAGCAGAAATTCACAGGACTACCTCAGCAGTGGCACAGCTTGCTGGCAGACACAGCAAACAGGCCAAAACCTATGGTGGATCCCTCATGCATCACTCCCATCCAGCTCGCGCCTATGAAGGTAAGTCACCTTTGAATTTCCTAACCTAATTTTAGTTGCATGTAACCTTAATGAAGTAATACCAATAGTGGCTGTCCCGGGAGGCAGGCGAGGCTGGGGAGTGTGCAAGAACAGAGTGCTGCAAATCCAAATATTGAGTAGTAGAGCTGCATTTATGGAACTCGTACAAATGTTCCAGAAGAGTGTGAGTCACAGGTCTTGCAGGGGCCATGCCTTCATGCTCCTGGGCTGCAGAAGAAAAAGCCACAAGTCCCGGTGGAAGCCCAAAATGATGTTCCTCTGCAGTGTAAAGCTCCCTGATAATTAATTTAAGAACAGTGCTTTAGGCAAAGGCAATTTGGAGTGAGGGAGAGACAGAAAAGTACACCAAAGGAAAAAAATTAAATTGCTTGTTCAGCTGGGCAAGGAGCTTAGGGAGGGATTTCATTGCCACCTGGAGGGCGTAACACAGGTGATGGAGCTGAGCTCTTCACCAGGTGGTAAAATGAGGGGAAACAGCCCCAAGTTGTGGCTTGAAAGGTTCAGGCTGGGCAGCTGGGAAAAATATTGGCTTGGAGGCCAGAGCAGTATGGGACAGGGCTCCAGTGTGACTCTGGGATCCCCATCCTTAGAGGCTCAGGTCCAATAAAAAAATTTACCCTGATTTAGCAGTGTTTCTGGGATTACACATCCTGACATCCCAGTAAATCGTACCTGCGTACTGATGGTGGCCTATACACCGCTGGCCATGTACATCTTGCCATCAAGCAGCTGCAAAATAAATTGCAAAGGCAATTTTCGTGTGGATTTTTCTGCAGCAGGAGAAAATCAGGTAATCCTGAGAGCACAGATCCTGTATTTATATTTGATAAGTACTCTTTGCTAATTTACATTTACTGCCTACTCCTGAAGGACACTCATCACTTGCTGATCAGGACTGCTGTGTGTTGCTACAAGACAAGGGGGATAAACCAGTGTCTTGATTTTTTGCTGTAATAAAATATCTTACTGTATAATAGAGGCTAAGAATAATGAGAAAGATGTAGGCAAACCTTTTCATGCTAGGGGAGGAGAACAACTTTGTTCCACAGCCTTTCTTAATACCAGATATACCCAGCATGTTCTGACACAAATGCATAAAGATGTTTTAAAATGAAAAAAAATCAGTTTACTGTCTTGCAGCAGTACCATCTCTTTTCTGCTGTTCTGGAGCCATAAATACATAAGCTTAAAGGTTATTATTATTATTAGCATTAGCATTATAAGTTTTCTCTTAAGTCTTCAGTCTTCAACATATGTATAGCTTGGGTTATGTGCAGAGTCCCATTGAAGCAATACACTCCGTGGGGTTTGAAGGATCAAGCCCCAGATGAGTAATTGCCACATTTTGAAGTGGAGAAAGTTACTGTTAGTTATTTCCAAGAAATCGTCTATGATTGCTTTTCTCTCTGTATATCAGGTCTCTATATCAGGGGTCTAGACATGTACATATACCTGGGATGCACTTCTGAACTAAACTATCCTGTGCCAGGAAAGAGCTGGTGCAAGGAGCCAAAATGCAGCTCCCAAGCCAAGCTCGTTCCTCCAATGTAGCCTTAGACCATGGTGGTCCTTAATGCAGCCGTGCATCCCACGACAACTTTCCAGGATTTTCCCAGGGACAGGATGACTGCAACCTGGTACCCATCTCAGCAGTTGCCGTGAGGCTGAGTAGAAACAAGCCCATCTGCAGAGGGACCTGCAGGAGGGGTTTTCCTTATAGATGGATGCTGTGTATTTGGAAGCAGGTTACACAAATTTCGGTTAAGGGTATGCCATCATTCCAAAGGTACAGCTAGATGAGGAAAAGGGGTTAAGACTGAAGGGTTCAAGCAATTGTGCCTTCACCCTCCAGTTACTATCCCTATCCAAGACTCAATTACAGCCTATTGAAACGGGCCTCTGTAAGTGTTAGAAAAAACAGGTTAGTAAGAGACATTGACTTTCATCTGAGAATTTGCTTTTAACTCTGTTGCATGATATCACTTTACTGTACATTCACTAGGAATTAACATGCCTGGTTTTGCTACAACTTAACTTATGGAGAGAAACTGAGTTGTGGCCACTTAACTAAGAATATTTCATGTTGCTAAGCTAGTTCAGTGTAATCATTCAATTTAGATTATTTTTTGTGTGTGTGCACATGCACTAGCACTTTTAAGTCTCTTGAAAGGTTATTTAGGCACTGAGGGTTTCATAACTTCAGTGAGAACTAAAGATTTAAAATACACCTGCAGTTCCTCAAGATAGGAACCAGAGGTTCTAAGATCTCAATATTATTTACACGTTTTCTCTTTTCACCCAGCAGTTGATAGTTTAATTAACACACTTGTGAATGCACTGAGGTGTAGCAGCAGAAGATTTGTAATTATGTCCTGAGTCACAGTATTAAGTCAGGCTGAGGCATTTGGCCAGAATACAGCAGTTCTGTAACTCCTAACTTTATTTTCTGTTTAATTACTTCAGTATTGACTACCTGTATGGTCTGAGGCAGAAGTGTTCCTGCTAAATAGGTGCTTCTTCGCATCTGAGGAGTGGGACAGCGTGTGGATTTTTCTGCAGCAAGTACAGTTTCAAGTTCTCGAGAAAGGACTGGTGTTTGCTTGCTTTGGGCTTTGCCCAAAGCTGAAGCAGAGGAAATGAAAGACTTTTTCTGGACCTCTGTTTTGCAGCTTTCCCAGTTAGTGGTATTTGCTTGTTTCTTAGTCTGCAAAGCAGATAGGATCTGATGGTACATAGTGTATCCCTCTGGGTAAAACCAATACATGATAAATATTCTCACTGCTCCATCTATATTCAAAGGCAGCAGCAGCAATGATGAAGAGGCAGCGCCCTGGGCTCCTAAATATCCTGGGGGATGTCATCGCCCTGCCTCTGCGTTGGCTGGGATGAAAGGCTTGTAGTGCTTTTACACGCGGGTGGCGGCAGCTTGTCATGGTAATATCAGCATTTGAATCCAAACCTGAGCTGACTGTACAAATTCATTCATTTCAAGTACGAGGAGAGACAATAATGGGATTCCCCTTCTCGGTGTGGGTGACCCAGATACCAGCAGAGTATTGTGTCTATCAGATGCTAACAAAAGTCAGTAAAATGCAGCAGAAAATTTCATGACAAATATAAAGTGACAGTGATCTTGATAGGTTTGGGGTGTGGAGACAAGAGGGTTTGAAAAAAGGCTGATTTTTCACTGAAAACATCTCTGGATGAAAAATGTGAACCGTCTGTGTATTTCTGTACTTAAAATAGGCGTCATGAAGTCTGAGATCCTGATGGCAGGCCCCTTGGTCCTCTTGCTTCAGTACTTTGTAGTCGTTCTGTGTGTACCTGGAGCTCCCAGTTTGCATATTTGCCCTCCACACATGATACGCTTGGCCTCTCATCACTGTTACGCTACACAGAAGCTTCAATTTGTTGCCGCCTGTGGATTTTTGGAAAGCTTCAGAATCAATAGCTAAGCAAATCCATTGTCCTTAGGCAGCAAAGCTCATTCTTCATGGCTTCTCCGTTCTGCTTAAAATATTAGGAAAACAAACACCAGAACCCTCATTTTGAGGATTTTTGCCAAAAGAGCTTAGCATTCGCTTTGTAAAGATGCTTAAATGTCTGCTGCTGTAAGAGGGAGCAGGACGGCGCTGAAAACTTGTTAAAATCCCTTCTCATGTTTCCCAATGCAGTGAACGGCTAAGAGCCTTCTCACTTCTGTCAAGTTACTGGAGGAAAAAATGCCAATTTTTTCTGAAAAAAACACACTACACTGGTGTTATTTTTCAGTTGTCTGTGCTGGTGCATGAGTGAAGCCTCCGTTGCTTTGCTTTTGTTGATGCTTTGGGTAGTCTCACCCATTCACACCATCAAGATCAAGGAACCCTGCTGAAGGATGACATGGTGGTGGGTTTGTCTTTGTCCTTGAGTAAGGAGGGAGATGCCTGTGAGTATTTGAGTGACCAAATACACAGAGACATCAAGAGAAGTGAGTCCTTGCTGCTGGAATCTCCACATGTCCTTCTCCCCTGAGCACATTACAGTGAATCCAACGATGCTGATGTGGTGGAATTTCACATTTCCTGGATTTTCTCTACCATTTTCATCCCTTGGAAGCACAGAGTGTAAGGAGATAAGGGCTTTTGCTGCCCCATGGTATCTTGGCGTGCACTGAGGTGAGCATTAGCACAGCTTAGTGATGCAGGGGGGACCGTGTTCAGCCAGCAAAATACATCAATGCTGTATTGTCAGCAAAACAGAAGGAGCCTCTTCTGTGTCACGTGGGTTGAACTGCCTTAAAAATACAGAAAACATCATTCTTTCCATCACAATCAAAATGCCCTTGAATGCCTTACGAGCTGAGATGCACATTAATTTTAGAGGCATGTTAATTGTACTATTAACCTGCAGTAGTTCATTTACCTGGTGTCCTGCAGTGTATGGATGTTGCAGGGCAGAGAATTTCTGTAGGGGACAGACAACAGTGTCTCTGGCTTTTCTCGCTCTCTTTCATCCTCATGTTTCAGTGGTTCCATGATTTGTCTCACTAGTTTTAGTTTTCCTCACTTCTGCCTTTCAAACCTTGACCCTGATCCTGGTGAGTTAACTAATTTTTAAAACTTTCTTAGGCCTCTACTGCTATATTTCAACTTCTCCTGTTTGGCTCTTAAAGTATTTCCAGTAATGAAACTCAAGCCTCATTTAAGGTGTCATATTTATTCTACATTTTCAGGCTTTCCTTGCTTAGATGGAGGACACAGAGCCTGTCACAGAGCCATACACAGCAGTGCTGAGTGGCCAAAGACCTCAGAGAGGAGATGAGCAGGGGTCCTTGCCTGAGCTTGAGCAGTCAGAAATGTCCAGCTCCCATTAGATGGCCCCTATCCCTCTCCTCCCACGTGGAATTGCACTGGGGAAGTGCCTGACTTGGAAAAGGGGGATTTATAAATAAAAAGCTGTTCAAAGGCTTTTCCCGCTGCTTGAGGGCAGTTGGACAAGGTGGTGGTTGTCCTGACTTCTCTTCCTCACCCTCCTGAATTTTTCTCTCTCCTTCTTGATAGCTCCTTCTTTTTACTTGTTCCTCTTGTGATACCTCTCTAGATGGGACAGTGTGAAGTTCTGGCTTGAAGAAGGTTGGCTGCCATCCCACCAGTGGACCCACAGCACTGCTCTTGGTGAGGCAGGGCCTGGACAGCTGCTGACATCTTGTGGGCCTTCCTTGTAAACACATCATGAAAATTCATGCTTAATAGCTCACGTTTCCTAATTACATGCTTTGCAGTCACACATTGGGCCTGAGGCATTCTCAGCTAAAGGGGAGAGAAGGTGGAGGGTATGTCTCCAAAAAGAGCCAACAGCATAGGAAGTTCTAGGTGAAAGGAAAATGTTTTGTTAGCAAGCGTGGCTGAGCAGCAGGACAACAGCCCAGAGGGACTGTGGGATCTCAGCCTTTGGAGGGGGCAAAATTTGATGGACAAATGCCCTAAGCAGCCTGGCCAGACTTTAGGCCCTGTTCTGAGCAGGAGGTTGGACTGCATGACCTGCAGAAGTCTCATCCAGCCTTGGTTCTTCTGTTATGATCTTCACCTACAAGCCATTACAGTCAGATTTACAACTGTCCTGTAAGGCAGCCCCATTTTCAGTTTATTTTGATCACTAAACAGGAATGCATTTCATGCTACACAATGCCAGAAGGAACTACTGAAATGTATTTATGTTGAAGCTTTCTCTTTCAAAGAGATAATGCTTCACTCTTGAAAGCTATTTGATTACCATGTTTTTAAGTGACAATACTACTTCAGTTAGTCTCCGTACCCCCCTCTACAGATATAATACAAATATGCCACCTAGTGTCCATGGACGTGTCTTACTGTGACATCCACTTGTGAAGACAGCCAAGTTGTCAGTGTTGCGTAATCTTGCAGGAAATCCGTCATCATACCACAAAAAATCAGCCACACTACAAATAAACGCAAAAAGTACACAGCTCAGAAGTTTTTTATAATTTATATCATGAGGTTAATATGTTCTCGTATGTACTACATTGTACAGAGGAAACTTTCAGTTTTATTTCTGATTGTTTGATTTTAGAGAGTGGTAAGTTTTTGCATAAGTCCTTTAGAAGGATATTGCTGCTGCTTGTGGAGTTTGACAAGAGAGAAAATGCCTGAATAGAAGAATAGGAAGAAATGTTTCAGATGAGTAGTTCATTTTAGGGAAAATGTGGTTTCACTGTAAAGAGTGCCAGCTGGAAGAGGATACATTTTAGACATCAGAAATTGCTTGTTTCAGGGTTTTCTGTGAGTATGGTGAAATATTTTGGTTTCAAAGAGCAAAGCAGCCTGGGATGTGAAGCACCCTGGGAAGCAGCCCAGAGCAGGGCTGTTACAGCGACTCATCTTCTGGCACCAACATGGTGGGACCTACCCATCCCTCTCCACCGACAGACCCTGGGCAGGGAGGTCAGGTGAGGTGAAAAACTGACCAAGGACCAAAGCTAGGGGAGGGGAGTGCTATTGCTCCAGTAATACTAGTTTCTCCTTTCCTTGCACCCTCCTCATGCCTCCTTCATACCCATACTTAGTGCAGTACTGAGCTTGATTTCACAGTCCAACATGGACCAAGCCCTCATTCCCTACTCAGCTCTATCTGCATCAGCTAGAGTGACATACATTCAGTGACATTAATACATCTTTGTCTCTATCAAAAGTACATGAACTGCTGCATGGATTTTTTTTTACAATAGTGTGACACTGGCCACCTAGAGTCATCATAAAAAGAAGTCAATCCTGTCACTGTTTAAGAGGCATTTGGGCAATGCCCATAATAACATGATTTGAATTGGTCAGGCAGTTGGACTTAATGATCACTGTAGGTCCTTTCCAACTGAAATAGTCTCTCCTCTTCCCTCTTCTTTTCTTCTCCCCTGCTCAGAAAGCACCTCTTCTCATGGTGCCTTTAACAGATGAAGTCTCAGGGGGGTTTTTTATAGCTTTGGTTTTTGGGCTTTCTGAACAGTGAATTTCCTGATGGGCTGTTTAGCAGCAGCTTTTCCATTTTCATACCATTGCATTTCATGCTACTGAAGTACTTTAGCCAGACTGACTTGAATTTGTTTTTCTAGAGCCTCACTTGGAGAAGAAAAAGCATCATTATCATTTCAGACTGACTGAAAACACAAAGTGTTCCTCAGCTTTTCAGTTCAACTAATGAACCAGAAAATCAATTTTTCACACAATTTTTCTGATCAAGGTATTTGTCCCTCATATTAAACCCTTAGGTTCTACCAGTTATGTTTGGAGGGTCTGTCTGCAGCTGAACTGTGGACACTAGCATCAGGATTTACAAGCAGGACATGGCCATCGTAGAGAGACATTAAAGTTGCCAGTCAAAAACCCTCTCCCACCAGACAGAATACACACTGTAATTGGTAAAGCAAGTTTTTCACATTCCATCTTATTTCCGTCCTTTAAATGTGCTCAAATGACCCGTGAGTAATGCCTGCAGAAATATGGTTCTCAGAGGTGGTCCCTCTAGCTGATGCAGATAGACCTGGGATGATGCTTTGGTCTGTGTTGGACTGTGTAGTCAAGCTCAGTACTGCACTAAGGCTTTAAGTGCATCACTTTGCTTCTCTGCTTTGGAGGGGTGATGATCAGTTACCTGCTGATCATGTCCCCTGTTTAAAAGTTCCCTGACATCCCCAAAGGAGCTTGTACTACCAGTACCCTTACTCCTGCAGATACTTGGAGGCAGGCTTGCAGCTATACCTGCACATTGGGCTCTTCCCTGAAGTAGTGTTGGAGTTTGCTGTCTGCAGGCTGCAGATCTAAGGATGTTGTTCAGAAATCTGTTGTCTGTGTAAGTTTTGTTCATGCAACAATTGACATTGATTTAGGTTGATCTGCTCACATGGGAAAGGATTTACTTTACTTGGGCCTGCAGCAATAATAGATAGTAATAGATATTATATAATTAGTAAAAGAATGTTTTTAAGTGCTGTTTGCATCAGCTTTGTGATTTTCAGTGATGTTAGCGTTGGAGTAATATTAATGTCAGATGCAAGCTCTAGTTTTATTAGTGAGAGCTTACATGGGTGAGCAGAACTTTGCAATACACTGACTAAAGATTGAAAGTAAATTCAGAGTCTATACCTGCTGAGGCAGACTAGCCTGCTTTAAAGTTCAAGAAACACATTAACCTGAAGGTCTACATGTAAAAGGGGCAAACTCTTAGCGTCAGCGTTTCAGAAATTGAATCTGGACTCCTCTGGGAATACCAGACTGGGAATACTCTCCAGGTAGTGCTACATAACCTGAAACGAGCCAGGAATTAGATCCTGAGCAAGGACACTCATAATCAGATTCTTTTTTTAACATGGAAGTTAGTCCCTGAAGAAAAAATTATAGGAAACTGTTCCAGTAACTTCTCTCACTTGCTTGCCTGCCCTGATAAACGAGCCCTGCTCCCCGCTTGCTGCTGGAAGCCAGAGGGCTCTGGCTTCATTGCTGCTAAAGTGGCTGTTGTTTCTTTCCCATTTGTTTAGCCAAGCTTTTTGCCTCCAAAACTTTCCCTACACTGACCCATAAGATCTTCGAGGCCAGAAGCAGGATTTTGAGCAGGCAGAGGTGGTGCTTCAGGGAGATTGCTGTGGCAGTAGGATCCTTCTGGTTCTTGTACTGTGGCAGGGATCCCTCAGAGCATGGAAAATAAACAGTAAAGTGTACGCAGTACATGCTTTCCCCAGTAAACACGTAGAAAGGCTGAACGTGTTTTAGCAAGCTTCAGTGAAATAATCCAGAGAGCTTGCTTGGCTCATCTGAAAAAATTGATGGAGTAAAGCACCCTGGGAGATTTCTTATTTCCACGGACTGGCCAAACCTCAATAGTGTAGTTAAAGTCCCTCAGGTAGAAGGTTGTGTTGATGTTAGAAAATTTCGTTGGTGGCCGGCAGTGGGAAACACTAGGTGGCAGCAAGAAATCTCTAGAAATTCATCTCTCTGCATGTCAAAAGCGGACCCAGACAGGAGAAGTAATGACAAATCTGGTTGGGCATTCTGATGGCATTTGCTCAAGGTAGACATTTTAGTCCACTTTGTAACATGTTTTTGGAGGAGATTTCCATGTAAAACTGGTCACACAGCATTTGTATTCCACATCGGCCCCAGGGCAGTGTTCGCTACTTCCATTTAACCTTACAATGACAATAATCATTCAATAACTACAAATTCTGCACATCTCTATGATATATTTGTTCCTATGTCTACTAATTAACTTGGTTGGGTCCACTGTGGTCCAGAACAGAGTAGTCCCATTAAATTATATTCTGTATTATAACCAAACAGCCATGTTTATTCAATCCCAGCAAAGTTTAGCTCATAAAGTAGGATCAGGGGCAAAATAGTGCTGCCAAGCACCTTGCTTACCTGTGGAACCAAAGCTCCAGGTGTAAATGTGTTTTTTTCTATCTCCTGCTCACACATGATTAGATCTGGGCTTTGGAGGCTCTCTAGGAATTAGAAAGTGCTTTGCTGCTCTTTCTTTCATGTCATCCCCTTCACACAGCATCCAACTACACTGGACAAGAGCCATGTATTATGGGGGAACAACACTGACTTGCCTCAAGAGACTTTTAAGTACCTTTTCTGACGTCTGTGGGATGAACTGTGCTGGTCAGAAAACAAATGGGCATTTCAGATACAGGTCTTTGGAGAGAGAAAAGTGAACAGAAGTATTTTGGATGAGCATTTCTGCTTTTTTCAGTTGCCAAGATCAGATCCAACAGGCTTTAGTTAGGTAACAGGATCACACAGTTTAAAGAATAGCAAGAGATTGACTTTTACTGAATTTTACAGTTTTATAAGTAGGTAAGAGATTTATAAGAGATTCTTGAGACTAATGCATGCTAAGACTTAAGCTTCCATATGAAGTAGCACTTTCCAGGAGCATTGGGATATACAAGCACAGAAAACTGGTTTAAACACTCCGGGTTTTATGACCAACTCCAGGAAAACTGTGTGGGGCAGGAGATGGGGTCTGGCTCCCATCCCATGCCCCCCGCTGTGGGGAACAGCCCCATTTCTCTCTTAGCAGCAGCAGCTGCACAGCCTTTCTTCTTCCTGACTTTTCATGCTGTCCAGGGGGAACTGGAGGAAGGGAAGGGAGCAGCACTTTCTCAGGCAGATTAATTTATTAAGCGTGTCAGGACCAATCTGCCGCTGGGGACAGAGTGCACTTGGCGGCGGCACAGCCCAACAAATCGAATCAAATCGAGATTACCCTAGAAATGTTTCAGCAGTTTTCTTGTAAATGAGATATTGTGGTGCTGTGCCGAGCATCGCCCCTGCGAGTTTCTCTGCTGCAGAGCATCCTCTGAAATCCTTTGCCGTGGTTTGTTCCCATCAAAAAGGTGTTTGACTTGCCATTCTTGTTTGCAAGAATGAATAATAGCATCAGCTCAGGAAGCTCCTCGTGTCTTTCCTCTCACCCACCCTGTAAATTTGACCTAACCTTTAGATTTCTGCACAGGGTCACTCTCTGTCCATGTTTGCAGGTGAAAATCTCTCAGTGGGAGCTAGTACCACTACTTAGAGGATTCCTATTGCTGCATTCCCATTGAATAGCTGTCCTTGAAAAGGGGAACTAATATACTTGCATGGAAGAAAGAATACTGCAATTTACAATGCATATGAAATTATTTTGCAAGTACAAATTCTTAAATTCTCTGAAATCAAAGAGTGAGGTTTCAAAAGGTAAAGGAGCCCCTAATACTCAGAGACATCAGTCAGATTGAAAAGCACACCTTACATGTGTGTGGCCAGGAACGCACAGTTTTAGTGAAGTACTTTGAAACTTTCTCACTGTCTCCCTGAGGCTGTGGGACTGAGGCATTTTTCAGCACAGCACTGGCTGCACGGTGATTTCTCCCATTGTACCTTGACAGTCCCTTCCCTGCCAGCATGGCCAGTGCATCACGGACATCATCCCACCCTTCCTCCGGGCGTTAATCCCAACCAAACCTGCAGAGCTGATTGCATTGACTGTCTTGACACTGAGTGGCACTTTGCTGGCCTCATGGAGACGAGCCCCATCGATCTGTGAAATGCCGGCTGCGTGGTGCTTGGGACTGAGGCACTCGTCAGCATCTTCTTCCACTCACTGCCTTCGCCAGGTGATTTATGGAGTGGGAAGGTAACTCACTGTGGTTTGCAGAGCCCAAGGTGGTTCTTCAGCTGGCCTCCATGTGCTCTGAAACAGAAACATTGACTTTGTCTTCAAGCATCTACCGAATATAAAGCCTCCTCCTCTGTGGTAAATCACAGCAAAAATTAATGCAGTTTAAATTGTTTTTTCTAAATTATCAGTCTGTCAAAATCCTCATTGTAATTAAAAGGTGGAAGGTGACCACAACCGTACAGGGGTGACCCAAGAGTGCCTGCCCTTCTAAGCAAGTGCTCCACTGCCTGAGCTGTCAGATGAAGGCAATTACTTCCCTAGTATAAAATTTTATCATACTGGAATTTACTTAAGTATTTCAGAAAGTTTCATCAAACCACAGCCAGAAATCTTTCACTGAAAAAAAAAAAGTGCCGGGATCATTAATTGGGTTAATGCTCCATCAACCTTGCATTTGTTAATGGGCACGTTTAGGGCACAAGGGGAACCTCATCCAGGGAAATGTCACCTCAGCTACAAAGACAGTTTATGCTGCAGTCCAACTTCATGAATTACAGGCTGTCGCTCTCTTCAGGCTTTTTTAATTGCAGTTGGTCGAGAGCAAACTGCATTCTCCACAGCAGCAGTCAGTGCACCACAGGGATCATGACAATAAACATAGGGGACAGGGAATGAGACTGAAATGATGGGCACTTTTTACATCCCCCATCCCACTGCGGGGCTCCTTTCCCTAGTGTAAAATTTTATCATACTGGAATTTACTTAAGTATTTCAGAAAGTTTCATCAAACCACAGCCAGAAATCTTTCACTGAAAAAAAAAAAGTGCCGGGATCATTAATTGGGTTAATGCTCCATCAACCTTGGATCTTTCTGGCCCCTGGAATAGAATCTGCTGTGGTGTCATGCACCTTGGTTGTAGAAAGACTTTTCTTTTTCATGCATATCGGCCCTGGGAAGACTGACATGTCCCACCAGTTCCCAGGGCTGATCACGTATAGATGCACAATAGGGACTGTGCCATAGAAGCAGTGTCGATGGGTATCTTGGCATCAGCACCAGCCGGGAGACCCACGGCTCCCATGCAGCAAAGCAGTGGGTTATCATAGCTAAAGTGTCTGGGGAGGTGATGGCTGAGTTTTTGTTTACTTCTTGCAATTTCTCCTGCCTTTGTTGAGAAAAGTGGGTTCTATTTTCCTCACACTTCCCTCACATAAAAACCCAGAAAAACAATAATCAAGGCTGCAAATATTAGGTGTAAGGACAGCTGGCGGATACAATATTCAGGCTGATGAAGACTGTCTTGTGACTGCAGGGAGGGCTTGAGAAAACTGTGGGGTCGGTGCTGTTGAGTGGTGTTCGGTTCACATCTGGTTTAAGATGCATTTTTGCAATACGTTTTGCTTAGAAAACGGTGACGCCAGAACTGAAAGAGGCATCAGGATTTCTGCCATGTCTTGGTTCATCTCCCGTTCTCTGCACCTGCATCGTCGCCGAGGAAGAAAAGCAGCAGTGCAGAAGGTGTCATTCCCACATTCATGCTGTGGCATACACATAATCCAGCATAGGACACTTTCCAAGCCCAGGTTTCTGAGTTAGAAGCTCTGGAGTTTTATTGCTTTATATTAACCGCCCTGAATTCTGTCATTTTTATTTGGATGTAAGCCTGTTCAAGTCACACACAGCCCTGCCTGCAGCAAACTTTGGTCCTGGAGCTGTGACATGTCACGAGTTTCCAGTCTGCCCCTGTTTTGGTTGGTCAAAGACTAAGAAACAGTGTGGTATTTCTTGGAGGGAAGGAGTTTTGTCATCTGGCCTGAACGTCCCGAACTTTGCTTTGTGTTTTTTAGCAGCCTCTGAAGTTAGCCCAGTTGGAAAGGTCTAGGGCGCAGCTGCTGCAGGTTTCTCCTGTAACCACTACAGGTGCTGCCTGGTGCAGAAACCACACCGGTGGTCGCTGGACCACAGCTGTACCTCAGTAAATCTTGTTTAATTTTCTTTACAACTTGGCAGGGGAGGGGGAAGAAAATTCCACTAGCACAGAGGCAGTAGCAGGTGATGTGGCTTTGAAATGGGGAGAATGAGATACCTGGTCCTGCTAGCGTTCATCAACAGGGCTGGCCACAGGCTTTCTGAGTCAGCGGTCTTCTTCTGCCAGAAAACGTTGATTTGACAAAATAGGAAAGTTTGACATTGCTGGATAGATTTTATACAAAATGCCGCCAAAAAACTAGAGGCTTTGGTGTGGCTTGATAGAGCTTTTTGGCTTAGCAAGTCCACTGTACAGTTGTGTTCATAGAATTACCATCAGCCTTAGCAAAATGCAACACTATTAAGAGGGCAGTTAAAATTCCTACAGTTAATCTTTTTAAGGAATTTCATCTGTGGGACATTTTGGGTTTTTATTCCCTTTTGGGATAAAAGAAAAATTTGAAGTGTCCGAGGTCCTGTGAAATAGAAATTCTGGTTTTGAGATTCCTCTGTTCCTCTCCCTGCAAAGTACTTGTATAATTCACCAGTAATAAGTGCACTAACCTTCTCACTCAAACTAAACCTTTCAAGTCACATTTCACTCTCATTTGTTGTGTGTCTGAGAGATCTGTGTATACATATTACATATAAAATTGCACATACCTGATGTTAAAACAGTTAACAGTTAAAACTTAAAAGTAGATCCAGAGTAATTATTTATGACAAGTAATATTCTCAAATAGCATTTGAAATGACATGTAGCAACTATTTTTGTGTATTTAAAAAAAATAAAGCAGGAAAAGTTACTAGAATGTAGATATTTCAGTGGAATTTTAAAAATAAATGTTTTGTTAAAATTGCTATATTTTAAAATGCCAAAAGAATTACTAGTGAATGTTATTATAATGAAATGTAGCTCTTGTTATTATGGCAACTAACTTTTAAAACTGCTGTGAAGGGTGACAAATTACACAGTTCCATTTTGGTTAGCCTTTTTTTATAGTTTTCCATCATTTTACTTTTGAAGAATTTTAAACAGCTGGTAGTTGTGGTGGTGTTAAGCATATTACACTTCTCTCAAACCTTTAGCTGTACCTTTATTTTGATCCATCATTTAATGTATATTTTTTGGGCTGAGTCAATTTTATTTCTACATCATCAGTATAAATCATCTGCATCTTTCAATAATTAATATGTGGCTGTGCCAATGTTTTCCCAGCTTCTTTCATATCTACCACAGAGGTAGGCTCGTCTGAGTTTTTCTTTGAGGGCTTTAACTTACATTTAATTTCTCCTGTGCATGGGAAAGCTTCTGTATAAGAGCCATCCCAAACAGGAATTTCTGGGTCCTCTAGATAGGGATTAGAGAAAGTCATGACAAGGTCATGGCTCATGCATTTGGGCACAGCACAGTGAGGGACAGATGACACAGGCTCATGCTCCTGGTTTCGCCTAGTGACCCTGTGGTGTCAAGTGCTTGTATGTTCCAGGGAGTAGAGAGACCCACTCCTTCTCACACATCTGAGACATCCAACACCGGTGAAATTTGCAGAACTGCTTCCCCCAGGAAAAATCTGTGCGATACCAGGAACGATTAAGTTTTTTTTAATTATTTTTATGGGGAGAATGACAATATGTAGCGTGGGGAGGAATTTGTAACAGAAATTATATAAACTCTGAGGCTTCCAGGTGTAAACCAAGCTCTAAATTACAGGCTTCAGGAAGAAACGTTCTGACATACTTTCCTGTCTGTTGTATATTCCTTGTGACTAACTCTGAGGAATAGCCGTTTTGTAGACAGGCTGTAGATCAAAACTGGAGCAGATCCCATAGGACACTACTGGAGGGTGCAGAGTGATAAATGACATCTCTTGCCATCCAGCACCATTTCTTGCCATGTATCAGACGAGTTTCTGTGGCAAAAGCCATGCTTTCAGGGTAATGCTGTAATGCATAAGCACTCCAAGCGTCTCACTTAGCTTAATGTTTTATATTACCAGCAGGAAATCAGTTGTTTTGGTTGGTGCAGGTCACTGGTGCTGGCCCACCCTTCTGTCTGTCTGTATCTGCTCACTGCCTGCCCAAATGCACCACTTGTTTATCACTGGCACAATTGACAGCATCTCGGATTCTGACTCCAGGCGATGCTCGGTGGTCCCACAGCCAGAAGGTGCCACCCAGGTCTCAGAGTTCAAAGCAGCAAATGCATCCAATTACCTGCATCATGGTACAACCACACAGACAGCATAGACCTGGTTACCAAGAGCATCTTGCACCGGTGGTGGGAGCAGATGGCACCCTAAGGGAGAGAGGTCTGGGGTGGCCACCAGTGAGGAGCAGGTTTGCCAGCTGTATGGAGAAGTCACCTAATGCTAAGGTCACCATGCCAAGACCTAGGGGACAACTCACCAACTTCCTAACTCGGGGACTTCTGGGAAGTGTTAAGTACGAATGATGTCTCCAAGACACTTGCACCTACCTTAGGTGGGAGGAAATGCAGAGGACAGGGAGGTGATTGCGGCACTGGGTGTGCCCTTAATTGTGTATCCAGACCCCTTTTTGTCCAAAAAATAGACAGGACTTGTGCACTTTCTTTTTAACAGTCTTTTATCTAATGTCCGAGGCTGATGCACAAGCTCGTCTCCTGCAGAGGGCAATGCAGCATTGGTTTGGCACTACTGCTGTGAGCACGGGAAACACAGCCTGCCATGATACCATCAGCAGGTGGGGGAAAGAGGGGATGGAAGTACAGAAATGTTTTTCAGTTCTTTCTCATGAAGCTTCCCCATCTGGGTGTAGTTAAGCATTCACTGGAGCACAGTAGGATCACGTGGATGGCTCTGACCCATCATTTGGTAAGGTGGCTCCGAGGTTATAACTTGTTCTGAAGTGAATATTCAGTGGAGAAAAACCTGAAGTGAAACAGTGCTCCTGCTTACTTGAAAACAGTTGTCCTGGATCCCAGCTGAGCTCCACAGTCATTGGGATTTCAGCTGCCATCAGTTTTTCTCCCTGGCAGTATATTTACTTACCTGTGTAAAGTCAGCCATTGGAGACCATGGGCAGATCTTTATGTCTCATCTCCCATCTTACCCTTTGAGCCTGGTCCTTGTGTCAGCCCTCAAGACAGCAGCTCAGAATTAAAATTTAGCCTCACAAACGAGAAAGGAGCCCACATCATGTTGGCCCTGGGCTGCTGGAAAAAGCAGGCTTTTCCTGCATGGTTGTAGCCGTTTCCAAGAATTTTTGAGGGTCTCCAGCTATTTTGAGCTCTTCTAAGGCCTGTGCTTGGTCTGAGATCTCACAGGATCTTCTTCTAGTGAGAACAGATCAAATGCAGACTCCTGACACCTCTTACACCCATGACTCCAGCTATAAAACTGTTACTTACAGAGAAAGCCAGACCTTTCCTTCTGATGTGATGACAGGGATCATTTTTTCTCCCCAAGGTAGTGCAGCTCACATTTGCTTACGTTGAGGAGTAAAATGTGGTGTCATGAACACAACTTCAAATACTTTGAATGTCTTGCGACACAAGAAGATAAATTGCCAACATGTCCATCACTTACACTTAGATTACTTTGACCAGCTGTGCTTTTATGCACTTTTTCATAAGAAAAATTTGATTTTCAGGTATGCATAGGCTGTGCTTTTAGTTAATGTATAATGCAAATGAGGGGATAAGCTAGCTAGAAGCACAATCAGAGTTTAGATTGGCTGTTTAAAAGGCTGACATTTCCTTAAAAGACTTTTTTTTTTTTTTTTTAACCCTGCACATCAGAGATTTTAAATCCTCATCGACTGCTGAAAACACAGTTCTGGGAGGACAAAGGATGATATATTCTTGACGAGTGTGTAAAGTATAGTAGTTTTAAAGACAATAAATGCAAGGTCGTATTAGGGCAAAACAGTTAATTACCCACTTCATTATTGTCAAGGTTAATACAGTATTTGAGCACAGAAGCTGTTTTTCATCTCCTCTTGGAAACAAGGCAAGACAGCATTTCTTACAGACAGATCCATTATAGCTTATCACCAGAGGACAGACCACTACGGAAACACCATGAAGGATGTCTACTGTCACCGGCCTCCAGAGCAAACGCCAAACCTGTCCAGGGAGCAATGGAAATGGAACAAGAGCTACAGCTTCAGAGTGCTGTGCTTTAATTCACAGAGATTGCGCCCCATTGATTTTAATGTATGATGGTAACGGTAGTATAAAATTCACTGGCACTCCTTCATCTCTTGTAACATCGATCCCTCCTAAATTGCACAATGCGCTGAAAAACGTCCTTTAATAAACACGGGGGGTTGACTATGGCACATCCCCTCTTTCCGTGCTGAACCCAGTGAAAGCTGCACCTGCAGAAGGGCTCAATCTCTGTTTTTCATGTGTGCTGGGGTGTTGTTCAGGTTTCCATTACTTGATCTCAGCAGAAACAATGGCTTCATAAATCTTACCCTGTCAGCCTTCCCCAGTAATGCTTTGCTTTTAACTACCTACTTTACCTGCAGCAACTTCAAAATTTATTTATGATTTAAAATTTGGAGACCAGTAAGGAGTTAAAAAAATTAAGACAATTTCGCTATAAATTCAGATAAGGAAAAATAGAATTCCCTCTTTATGTGGAAACACAGTTCCTTTTTTTCAGTCTGTAAAGCCATTAAAATTGCAAAAACTAGTCTCGTACCTATGACAAATAGCCAGGATAGCTGTTTATATCACTGTCAGTGTAGCCTTATTCTGTTACATTTTCTTTCAAATATTTTGTTTTGCTTTTTAAGTTAGAGCTAGAATTTTCCATCTCTTGTGATTCCTGCTGTTGTATTTCAGTCCCGGGAGGTTTCCCCTCCACTCACCGACGCGGCACACGGCCTGGCGATGCATTAACTGGAGGTCTGCATTCCCAAACTGAGACTCCCATTTCAGCAGTTTCCACTGCGGCCATACCTTTGAACCTGGGTACATTAGGCTTTTTTGCTTGGGAATTTCATTGTGACTGTTTTCAATCTCGGGCTTCTTTCTGCAAATACTGTATTTCACAAGGAAGCTGCAGGTGCTGGAGAAACACACCTTCTCTGTTGTAAATGACTTCAGGACAGGTTTATGTGGCCCAATATATGTTTCATTCTTTATAATCACCTTTGATTTTTATTTTTTTCTCTTTTTAAATCTTTGATGCTCTGTGGGGATCCTTACAGAGTAAGTAATTCTTATTACTCTTATAGAATAATACCAGCTTTGGGATTTTAATTTGGTTTTTAAGCCTAGTAAATTGTGCTGAATTGACTCTGCCCATGAGGGAGGCATTCACTGTATTTCAGATTTGCGCATAAACATTTTAAGTTCTATTCAAATAGCAAAATACTCAATAATCTAGTGTATTTCAGAGGGTCTCAGTGAAACACTTCCTAAGTTATCTGCTCTATGGCCACTGCTGTTCTTTTGGTAGGAACAATGATGGATGTTTCCTTACAAAAAGTCAGGCTTATATAGACCAATTTAGCCAAAGGGGTATCTCACCAAAATATATGTCTTTTCACATAAGAGAAGTACTGAATTTAAAAATGAACCAAAGCAAATGGAAATGTTAATGTTGTTAAAATAAATAAGAATAATAATTAATTGTTAATAATTCTTGTGAATAGTAACAAAGCAGTGACTATTCTGTAGAGAATGTGCCTCTGGGATAGGTAAGTTTTATCCTCCTTTTGTGCTGGCCTGTTTAATTTACTCATAGACAGAAGCCTGAAGCAAATTGAAATTGCAGCCATCACCCTTGCAAGTCCGTGTCTGCCAGTGGCCATCCTCAGAGCACTGGGAGAAAACAAAAGGTTTTTAGATTTTTTTCCCCTTAACTTCATCAGTTGGGATGAGATGGCACTGAAATCCCAGAGCTAACCAGGACTGCTCTGCTTCCTCAGACTGGGGCTTTGGTGGCAAATGCTTTTTGGGGAAAACTGGAGTTTCCTACAAGACCATTTTACTATAATACTTGTTTTAAATCCTCATCATCAAAAAGGTGGCTTCCAAACATGCATCTGTCCGCAGAAAATCCCTAAACTGCAGGGTTTTGTCATCAGTGAATTCACTGGCACATAAACTCTCGACTGCGTCCTTCTAAACCTTCCTTCTGATGTGGGCTTAGATACCCGTATGTGCTTCTTCCACACCTGCATCTTTATGATAAAATCCTACATCCAGGAGAGCATCTGCTTGGAGGAACAGAGGGAGAACTCCTCTTTCCTATAACCAAAGAGGTGGCTCTGCTCCCAGGAGCTCCCTCCAGCTCCAAGGGCCTTTTGTGCAGGCACAATGCAGATTGCTCCAGGAAACCTCTCCTTTGTGAAGGCCAGTCCCACTGAGAGTATTAAATTGGCGTTTATTCCTTGGCATGCATTTGCACAGGAGAAACAGGGTGGCAGTTGGGTATTTCAATCTTGTTTTCAATTATAAGCATTTCATTGTCAAGTGTTGCTGGTTTATTATGTGATAATTAAATATGAATGATCACGCAGTCATCCTGCCAAAGAGGCTGTAGCTGAACGAAACCAATTCCTCCCGTCTTGCTGAATGGCTTCAGAGGCAAAAGGAGTGATCTATTTGCTGTCCCTTATTTTCACTGTCCTATTGTTTCAGTATCGCTAGCTTCAAAATAGCAAAGTAGGCAAGTAATTACGGACATAAATCAGAGTGGGATCAGTGTGAGGTCAGGACTGCTTTGCTTGTAGCCCAGCTTTACCACCTGTCTTTTGCTGAATAGCAGAGAAATACATTGCTGTTAATTTTGTGAAAAGGTGATTTTATTAGTGATGAAATGTGTATTTTGACAAAGTTTGAGCCTATGTGTGCTTTCAAGCAGGGGTTGAGCAGCCTCACCATGGTTGGAGCAGAGACCCCTTCTGTCAGTGTTGCATGAATGAAGGGCCAGTGTCCAGGCTGGACACCGTGGTCAGCATCCGATACGCTGTGGTTGGCATCCGATGTGCCATGGTCAGTGTTTGATATGTCACAGTTGGTGTTCAGTAGGCCACAGTCGGCAGGCAACACGGGCAGACTGCAGCTTACAGAGGGACATCTCCTTGGGGTGTCTGTGTTTGAGAACTCGTCAAGTTAGATAAGATACAGCCGTAGATATTTAGCTGAAATGAATCAGTAAAGCAAATGTGTTTTCAGTAGTGCCACGCTGATCTATGGCCCCGTCCTTAATCTTATTCTTGTTGAGCGTTTATAAAAGTGACACGGTGCTCAATGAGAGTCAGACGCTGAAAAATGGATGTAACCACATCTTACCATCTTCAGATGGTACTAGCTAAAAGTCAGTCAGTCTTTCTTGAAGGAGAGCTGTAACCAAGGACTGCTCACCGCCCGTCATGCCAGGAGCACCAGTATTTTGGACAGAACTGAGTAGGAATGGGCGAGAGGTTGTAGGCAGTAGCACGTTCATGTCTGACGTGCTCCTACACACTTGTCACCCAGGGCTGTGGGGACTTTGCTGTATCAGGACACAAATCAGGCCACCACCACATGGCGTCTGTGATGCGGACATCCCAAAGCCATGGTTGTGCACAGTGGTTTGCTGTCTGTGGTAAGAAGGAGATGTAGTTAGGTATTACTTTGCTGTCTTCCCCAAGTCATAATTCTGTCTTCCACAGTCATAATTCTGCTACCCAAGGAACACACTGTTTTGTGAAAAAAAACCACAAACCCAGTGCCTAATAAGCTATATGCTACTTTCCATTCTAAGAGTTTGTTAAAATAACACATAGAAGTGACCACTGGATGGTTTTAATTTAGCTTCTCCATACCCTGTAAATCAGATTCAACCCACCAGTTTGGCTTGATACAGATAACAGAATTATAACAAATAAAAAATGAAATAGTATTTTTAAATGTCTCTGCAGTTGGCTGCTGAACACCCACCTCTTAAACCGGGCTTTTTAAGAGTTACTTGGGGTTGCATGCCAAATCTCAGCTTATGATTTATACTGAATAACCCCTCTTTGTTTATTCATTTCTGCGGGTCCTGCTGTAAGTATTTATTGAGATATTTTTTTACTAGCAATGGATTATTCTGAGGTATGCAAGTGAAGAAGGTAACACATTGCTATGAGTATTTCTGGGTAAGTTCATAGATGTTTTTTGGTTTTGGTGGTTTTCTTGGTCAGAAATTAAATGAAAATCAGTATTAAATCAAATAAATTTTTTATTCACAGACTATTGTTAGAGGAAATAAGCCTCGAAAGGATACATCAATCAACGGCCTACTGGAAGAGTTTGACAATATCTCAGTGACACGATCCAATTCCCTGCGGAAGGAAAGTCCTCCCACCCACCACCAAGGAAACTCAAACCATGCGCCAAGGCACCAGGAGGAAAATGGTTATATCACGTATTCCCAGTACTCCAGTGAGTCAGACACTACAACAGACTATGTCGTGGAAAAATATCATGACAAGACTCTTTATGGGGAAGAGTTAGATAGGTACTACAAAGGGAGCTATGCTGCCAAGCAGAACGGGCACATGATGAAGGTGACTTCCCGGGACATCTATTATTCAGAACTGACGCCCCTGCAGTCAGACCTCTCCAGATTTCTCCCAGATTACCATGCACACCTGGAGACAAAGCCCAAACCACTGGAATATGGTGGCCTAAAGCTGGAGTATCAGCGAATCCCCAGTGGATCCTCCCTGGACTATAGAGATCCCTTTCCTTACACCCCGTCCCGAGCGTCGGTGCAGAGCGAGTGCCCCAAGGAGAGGCTGGAGTACAGTGACAGCGACTGGGGACATGGCCTGGGCAAGGACGACTATGACAAGAGGCCAAAATCGTCCTACGTAGACCCAGCGAGCCCTCAGCCAGCGATGAGGCAGAGGTCCAGATCGGGCTCCGGTCTGCAGGAGCCAGCCATGCCCTATGGAGCAAGTGCTTTTAAAGCACACCAGCAAGGACATTCCTACAGCTCCTACACCTACCCCCGCCTGTCTGAAACTGCCGCAGGCATCCCTAAGGTAACGTGACATCCCTGGTGACAGGGCGGCCGGGGCAGGGATCAACCTCTTCAAAATGGGAGTGCAAAAACTAAAATGTGTGCAAAAGTTGAAAGGCACAGAGCCGTGCTGGGCATGCGATGCTGAATGAAGGCAGAAACGTCCCCCGAGCTGTATGGCTGCCACTCAGGAGTGAAAATCCACCCACTTTACGTGGGTATCTGAAAATGGGTGTCAGGGGCCAGGAGGTTTAAGATACTTATTAAAAGGCAGGTTTGGAGATGCCAGTGTCCAGGGGTTTTACTTGGGATTCCTAATAACCCCAAGTTATTTGGGATTTTTGTAGTGTTAGGAGTTCGTACACCTGTACAGATCTCAGCAGGAGGTAAGAAGCTGGTCTGGTTTGTGTATCAGGTACTCTGGTATCTGGGTTGTCACTGTGCAGAGCTGAAATCTCAGTGTTTTAGTATTTAGAATCATACAACCATTCAGGTTGGAAAAGCCCCATGGGATCATCGAGTCCAACCGTCAACTGCACTTTACAAAGTTCTCCCCTACACCATATCCCCCAACACCACATCTCAATGACTCTTAAACACAGTTAGAGACAGGGACAATGACTCAACCATCTCCCTGGGCAGCCTATTCCAGGGTCTGGACCACTCTTTCTGTGAAAAACGCTTTCCTAGTATCCCGTCTAAACTACCCTGTTGCAGCTTGAAGCCATTCCCTCTCGTTCTGTCGCTAATTACTTGTGAGAAGAGACCAGCACCAACCTCTCTACAATGTCCTTTCAAGTAGTTGTAGAGAGTGATGAGGTCTCCCCTCAGCCTCCTCTTCCTCAAACTAAACAGTCCCAGCTCCTTCAATGCTCTTCCTAAGATTTATTCTCCAGGCCCTTCACCAGCTTCGTTGCCCTCCTCTGCACATTGTAATATAATATAATTTATATTGTATTTATGCTATATTTATATTACAAGTTTTATGAATCTTTTGCCACTAATGAAAGTAGGGGCTTACCCCTCTCCACTTTGTTTTGGTTTAGGCAGTGAAATAAAATTGAAGCAGCTTATCTCACCCAAAAAAAAAGGTTAAGGTGCAAAAAAAAAAGCCTTTCAACCATGATCCGAGCAGCTCACCTGCAGCTGCAGACCCAGAAGAAGTCCCAGTTCTCTGCAAATCCGCAGTAGCCCAATGCCAGAACCTCCCTGCCTTTTTCTTGCTCAGGTTTTGGCTGCTCTGCTGGTCATGGGCTACAGTGTTCTAACCAGTGCCCCGTGGTCAAGGGAGAGTGGTGAGGTTTTATTCCACATTGCATTAAAGCACAGAGCTGTGCTTTGGAGTTTGAGGATAAATTGTGGAAGGAGTAGAAAAGTTGCCAAATCTCTCTGCGTGCCTTGCCTGAGCTTAAGGTGTGGTGGGAGGGCTGCCTGTGAGTTGTTAACTGTGCGCTAGGATATGGATTCTGGAAATTATGAGGAAAGCCTGGATGGGCTATGTGCCATTTCCTTCATTGAAAGCAATCATTTTGTCAGGGTTTAGAAAGGAGAAGGACAACTCCAGTAATTCATAGACTCTCTTGCATGTACTCCTGCCAGTTTTACAGCATTCAGTAGGGCAGAAGACAGAGGTGTATTTTACAGGACTCAAAGCACTCCAGACACTTTGAAAAATATCCCATTAAAATGCAGTAACAACTTTTATAAAGTAAAAAAAAAGCTTCAGTGCAAGAGCTGTTTCTCTCCTCAGAGCATCAAAAACACTCCTACAGCCTTGGCGTATTGAAACTTGATGATTCACTGTTAAATGCAGCAGTTTCAATTCCCAAACCCATCCACAGCTCCTGGAATTGAATAGAAGTTTCTTGTCTTGGATGATTGCTGAAGAGTCTTCTTTTCAAGGAGGTATTAGTAAGATAATAGTTCATCAAATGGGTTTACTAAATGAGAATCAGGTCTCAAATCAGATATTTTACAAATGAGATTGGCTTTAAAGTATAATTAAGGGGGGGAGGGAAGTAAGCAGTGAAAAAGTCAGCAGTCACAAACATATGGCTTCAAAATGCATTTATCAAAGATATTTGTTTTGCCTTGTATATATGAAGAGCAGACTTACTTCGGTATTATTTGCAGGTGAGAGATGTCAGATAAATCAAATGTTTGCCCTATTTCATCATCAGTGATTTCAGAGATACTGCATCAGCGGATTTCTACTGCGCTGGGCTTTGTCACCACTGTGCACTGGGACCATGGAGGCGTAGGAAGCCAAAGGCTCAGATTTGGTTTTCCCTCTGATCCAGCCCCGTGTTGCTCACCTGCTCTCCTATACCTGCAGAATAACTCCCATAACACCTGCGTGGCATTGCACCATGTCTTGTGTTGCCCTCACAACACATGGGCTACATCCCACTTTGATCAATGGAGTCTCCTCAATGCTGTCACACAATATCAAGCCCATCCTGCCAGAGCTGCTTATTATACAAAGGTTTTTTCCTATTTTTGGACACTCTATACTGCATACTATGTGTTTTCCTTGTACCCTCCTCTTCATCGCAGGCAGTCCTCAGCTCTCTGCACTGGATCCTGTTAGGTCAAAGCTCCTTTCCCTCTCATTTTTTGATAGCAGTGCTCCACAACCCTCTCCTGTCCCTCCTCCGGGGGGAGGGGCATTATTTCTGCTCTCCCCTTCCCTCCCTGGTACTGGGAGAGGTCTCTCTCTAAGCTGGCTACTGCTTAGCACCACCATCTTTCTGCTGTGCATTTTGCAGGCACTTTGTGCCAGGAGGACATATCCAGACCTTTGAAGGCAGAGCCAAGCCTTTACTATCAGAAACCCTCTCCTTGTTTCCCATTTTCACAGTCGTGTGCCTTTCCACAAAACCTGTCTGCCACTGTGACACAGAGTCTCTTGGAGACCAGCAAAGCACCAGAGTAACCTTTCCCCCTTCCATCTCCGTGGGATTTACAGACCATCTCTCCCACACTTTTTACTTCGGCAAACTGAAAGCTCATCCAAAGGAAATCCCTTGTACGTTCACTGGGAGGGGAAGCCCATCTCGCCAGGGGCTTGTTGCTTCCCTTGGGAGGGTACAGCCTCCGGCTGCAGGGCTGCGGCTGCCGTCTCTGCCGCAGTCCCCCTGCAGAGCATCTGGGGACACCAGCCAGGATGGGAAAGATGCCTCGCCGGGGAGGTACCTACCCCTTACACACAAGCAGGTATTTCCTCTGCATGCAGTACAGAATGGGCATGGCTGTCATCAGAGCGGAAACTGAAAGGAGTTTAAACCCGGTGTTACGGCCACCAAGAAGAGCTGGCTGCCGATGCAGCCGCGTGTGGATGCGGGTAATGGTGCGAGCCGCTGGAGCAGCGGGGTATCGCCCAGCACCCAGCGCTGTGATGGATGGTGTGTCAGAGCTTCGGCTGCTCCCTTGACCCGATCCTGAATGAGAGCAGGGCTGGCTTCTTCTTTCCTTTGCAGTCTTTAAAGCATTTCCTTTCAGTAAGTAATTGCATTCAGTAGCAGAAATAGAATTATTAGTGGAATAAAGTGTGTTCAGTTTTGCCCTGATGCGAAGCACTGCGTCAGGACACAGCCTCGGAGGAGAGGTTCAGCTGATTCATACATTTTAGCTCCCGTTTTCTTGTAGGATTTCGTGGGATTCAGGACAAGAATGGGTTTGCATTGTACTGCAATGCTAACCTCAGAAAGCTTTCAGAAATCGTTAGCGAGCACACTAAACCTCTGAATTTTCATTTTAAAATTTCACTGTGGAATTTACTTTTGCCAACGCACTAAGCTTAGGATGTGCTTAGAAATATCAGGCATGGGCAAAGCCTCAAATAATTCGTTAATGTGGATTTATCCAGGTTGGCTTTCCCCATCTCAGTAGTTAAAAGAAAATGGTGTATTTACAGCCAAAGCAATAACTGATGTGTCCCTACGTACACAGATATATAGGACAGGGCTAGATTGAGTTCCCCTCCCTCCACCGAACCATCTGAGCACTTTTCCATGTTAATTAGTTTGGCAGATGTAATGTCCTTCACAAAATTCATGGCGTCTCTGACCCCTTTCTGCTTTATGGCTACCCCTGCCTGACAGAGTAAGTGAAATTACAGCTTAAACAAAAGCAGCATCCTGGGAGGTGGCCGTACAGAGCTGTGGCACGCTTGCTGGATGCTCCATATGGCCGGGAGCTGTCAGCATGCAAGTTGCAGACGGAAGCAGATTCCAGCTTCGTGTTTCCAAGGGGAATCTCTGAGTGGCCCCTCTGGAGAGGCTTTCCCTCTTCCCTGCTAAGCTTTAGGCGAGATGAAGAGACGGGCATGCCCGGCTCATGCGTGAGGCGAAAAAGCACTGATGGAATATTGCGCTGGGAGGCTTTTCTCCCCGCACCGAGGCAACTCCAGCCAGAAGCTCCTCCTCGCTGTGCAGCAGCCTACAGTGATAAATTGATGCTGCGGCAGATTTTCTTTTTCTTTTTTTTTTTTGCAGTCTTAGCATAAAACGGTCAAATGATGTTCCACCGCAGAATTCAATTTCACAGTTCAGTTGGGTCCTTGATTACACTGCCAAATTCAGATTAATGTGCATTTAACTAACATGGATCAGGGACTCCTGGCCAGCAGCCAGCAGTAATAGTAGCAACTATGAGCTGTGTAGAGTTTGCTGCTCTGTCCACCCCTGTGCACCGCCACTGAAATTGATTGATTAAATGAATTCATTGCCATAATTATTTGTAATTGTGCTACATCATGAGCCTGTGTCAAACCATCCCCCGGCCCCAAGGTGCTCCACACGTTGTCAGGAGTCACATATGTTGTATCGTATATGTAGAGATACTCTTCTCCAGGAGAAAAAAAAAATATTTTTGCTTTTGGTGGGGGTTTTATGTCTTACATCCTTTTTTTTTTTTTCAGTTTGGATAGAAGCATGTTACAGAAGCAAGCTATTATATTTTTGAGTGTGAAGCACTTGTTTGCTTTCAGTGTAAGAAGCTTAGAAAAGCTTGGAAAATAAAAAGAAAGAAAGGAACCTGCAAATGAACAAGGCCTCCCATTGGGATAATTTCCTCTGCGATTCTCTCTGATTTCAGATGAAAATTAGTGGTTTCATGACACTGCAGTTAAGTAGTGTGTCACTCCGGAAAATGATTTAAGAAATGGTAAATTGAGTTAGGCTCTTTGTCACACTCATATATACAGTCACTCAAACAGCAACCGGTAACAGGGCAAGGCAGAAAGTGATGGGGATTTCAGGGTACCACTGCAACCACAAGAAGAGGTTGTGTCATCCCTGGATTGCTGGAGAAAAGCATAAGAAAAGTTGGGTCTCAAAACCCACAAACTGATATTTGAAAGGAAAGGCACAAATTGGAATTTGCCACGGGGTTTCTGGTTATGAAAGGGAAGAAAGGGCTCAGAGCGCCTGCAGGGAACTGCAGATACAGAGCAAATACACTTTTGAAGCATACACATTCACTAAACAAAGATTATTATATCTACAAACAGGTACCTGGACAGAAAAATGGACCCGAGATGCACCCGAGATCTTTATCTTGTGATCTTCCCTGGACTCGTTTTAGTGCTTATGAGAGCACAGCAGCCCAGTAGTGTAAAAATCTCTTTCCAGACACGGGGCAGCTGTCATGTTGAGAAGAACGGGTACATAGGGGAGCACGTTGTGCCAGCACCTGCCGAGGGTGCCAAAAAGCATCTGAGTGGATGGACAGCAAGAAAGCTGTCTGTTCAGCTGTGTTCTCTTGTCTGTGTTTGCATTGCAGGTGGATTATGATCGAGCACAGCTGGTCGTTAGCCCACCGCTCTCTGGATCGGACACTTACCCCAGGGGCCCAGTAAAGCTACCTCAAAGTCAGAGCAAAGTCAGCTATTCAAGCAGCAGCTACCAGTACCCTCTGGTCTACCACAAAGCATCCCACTATCACCAGCCATCTCTCCAGCCCAGCTCTCCCTATATTTCCACGGCCTCCTACCCCAGCTCCCCAAGTATCACATCAAGTGCTTACCCACCACCCAGCTGGGGATCCTCCTCAGACCAGCAGCCCTCCAGGGTGTCCCATGAACAATTCAGAGCTGCCCTGCAGCTTGTGGTCAGCCCCGGTGATCCCCGTGAGTACTTGGACAACTTCATCAAGATCGGGGAGGGCTCCACAGGGATTGTCTGCATCGCCACTGAGAAGCACACGGGAAAGCAAGTCGCTGTGAAGAAGATGGATCTCAGGAAACAGCAGAGAAGGGAGCTGCTCTTTAATGAGGTACGTTGTTTTGGGGTGGCGCGATAGGTTTTGCAGGCAGTAGGTTCAATGGGAGATGTGGGCCAAATGGAAACCTTGAGACCCAAATTAGTATCTTTCTAAAACAGGTGGTGAGTCACACGTGCATCTTACACACTGTGTAAGTATTTTATAACTGGACCAGTTTCAAACGAGCTGCATCTCCTCCTGGCTTTAAGCCTGTAATAGGGTGCGAAGTCAGAGTAAACAGCTAAGAAATCTATCGGCTGGTCCATGCAACGTATCAGGTGTACAGACAGAGCTCAGCTGCCTTTTTCTTACTGTTTGCTGGTCAGAAAATAGTTTATTCTTCTGAGATGGAGGATCCAAATTAGCCTGACTGCTCAAGAAGCACGTGCACCCTATTCTGGCATATACATACTTTTTGTTTCCTCCCTCCTCTCCTCAATCCCTCTGCTTTCTTGATGGTTACCTAGCAAAGAGATGGTGGTCACTTTTTCATGGAACCATCAGTGTTAATTCCCACATCTACTTTCCTGAGCGGTTGCAGCCACTTCAGACCCCACAACTGCTTATGGAAGACTATTTTCCCCCCATACTTTATTTTGAATTTAAGAACACTGGTTCTCATTTGCCATTTTTTCATCCAGTTAATTGGTGCTGCAAGTTCCTTTTGCAACTCAAAGTGTTTCTCCTTCTTTTGGTCTTACTCCTTTAAAGAAGCTAGTGGTGTGTGTTCTCCGCTCTCTTTTTGAGATCACTTGTGAATATGCTGATCAATGCCAAAAATGCTGCAGGGCCCCAGGGAAACCAATAGCGAGCACAAACCTTTTCCTTCTATCATTTGTTTCCTGTACTTTAACTATAAGAGGATCTTCCCTCTGCACATGGCAGACTGGTTTCTTTAAAACCTTTAAAAACTTTAGATTTTGTAATTAAAATATTAGTTTTTAACAAACTTCACACAGTTCTTTGCACAGCCCCTGACTGTGCTGGGTGTTTCAGCTTTGTTTTGTCTCTGCTGCAAAGACTGCACTGACCTGTCTTGCAGTAGCTCTAACCAAGCATCTCCTGAGTGGTAACATCTTGATCAGGTCCTACATGCTGTGCTGGACCAAGCTGCTTCCCTGACACGCTCCAGTCACTCATGTCATCTGAAATTCCTCCTTCTATAATGAAGCCTTCCCTGGCTGTTGTTTCCTCTCCCGCTCGCCTTCCTGACGTACCATGTGGTCGCAGTTGCCACCTTGTCTGGGCTGCTGTTACTGCGGTACCAATTCTGCACAGTCCCTTTTAAGTGTGGGCTTCCAATCATCTTACAAATGCCTTCTCTATTACCAACATTCTGTTAAAATTCTGTGCAAAGTACCATTTGATGCACGATGAAGAAGACTGATGGACTGAGTGATTGATCAGGTCAAAAAAACCCCAAAAAACTGTTGTACCAAAAGCAACTGGCAATAAAAAAACCAATGAAATAAACAGTCTTGTTCCTGCAGCCTGAATAAAGCCCAATTATCCACCACTTATCATTTAGGAACTAAAGATTCTCCTTCTTCCTACTGCATTTATGATGACTGTTATTTTTATGTAAATATATTGATTTTGTTTATGCGTTTACATAAGGATTAGGGAGGGTGTGATTCATAGCAGAACCTTTACTAAGCACAAAAGGAAAAGTGGATTGAAAAAGAAGGTCAAAACAAGTGTCAGATAATGCTTGTAGCAATTCACATGGCGTCTTTTTCATCCTCACAGGTTGTAATCATGAGAGATTACCATCACGAAAATGTGGTTGACATGTACAACAGTTACCTTGTTGGCGATGAGCTGTGGGTTGTGATGGAATTTCTGGAGGGCGGCGCTTTGACAGATATAGTGACTCACACGAGGTGGGTTGGGCGTGTGGCACCGGGACCTGCAGGATAAATCCCAGAGCGTGAGCCGGGTGGGAGGGAGATGCCATGGATTTCCTTCACGGATGCCTCCAGACCGTGCCCTCCGGACCTCACCTCCTGCTGAGGGGACCTGGGCACTTCCTGGCTCTATATGTGTATTTTTTACATAGATGTATTTATTGCTGCATATTTGTTTTTACATATAAAATGCACGAAGGCAAACATAAAAAAACTTACATGCATACAATATACATACATGGAAAATATATATACATAAATATGTATGTGTGTATATGTATCCTTATATGCATGTGTGTATACACGCATATGTATGTATATATAAATACACACACACTGTAGCATGCTCACTATAGCAGCATAAATAAACCACTGCAGATGAATTCTCGTCAGCACTGGATTTTTTAAAATAGAAGGGAAAAGAAATATCTGAAAGGGCCTGCTGGTAGATGGGGATTTGCCAGCACTTTAGGAGGTAATCTAGCAGGGACAAGACTTTCATCCATTAGTTCCTCAAATGGCAAAAAAAAAAAATCTTTTCCCTGTTTCCCTGTTAGTTGATCTGTATTGTTGATTTTTCTGTCATAACTACACCAGTTGTAAGGGTGATTTCTCACCATAGTCATAAGCCAGGTAACCACACTGTCAGAAATATTACCAAGCCAAAGACACAAGGGGAAGAGTATTTTTATATCAGAATATTTGTGCTTACAATAGAGCTTGTTCCCATATTTCTGTTAATAGTGTAACTTTAAACAAAGCTATTCTGCAGCACAAAAGCTGCAGTGTGTGGAACTGCTTTTCTTCTTCTGAGTGAAGACACTGGATTTTACAGCCCTCTTTCCATCTGCTCTTCACTCGTCTTTTCCTGATAAGCAGGATAAAATGAGATAGGGAAAAAAGAAGTATTTATTTAATTTCTTCCTCTTGAATAAAAAAATAGTGAAAAATCCCACACCATTCTACTAGGGGAGTATTTAGGTGAGTGAGAAGAAAAGCAAGGAATAGTCGATTAGAGGAGTTACTGTCTCTCATAGTTTAATGATGCTCTTAGATCCTACCCAAAAGCAGAATTGTAACATAGGTATTTTATTTTTTAGTGTTGCCTTAGCTGATGTGCTGAAATAAATCACAGTATTGCAAATTGTTTGTTAACTACTGCTCCCTATCTTCGGATTTCTGACAGGAGTTTAACGGCAAACAGATGTTCCCAGGACACCACTTCTTATGAGCTGTCATCTGGTTTTTTACTCAAAGTATTTTTTTCCTTAATCTTCTGGGTTTTTTCTTTTTTTTACATTGCATGACCTTCCCTCAAAGATTTTGCTAAAATACTGCAAATGGCACACAAAGCTAAAGCAGAAATCTTCACGGGTATTTTGCTGCTCACACAGGACAAATGTTGGGGACACCTAGTGATGGGGTAGCGCGGTCAGGGCGCGCCACCCCTCCTGGCCATCGCCATTGTGCTGTGGCAGCTTCTTCCAGAATAGGTTTTGCATGCATGCACAGGAATTAGGACCTTTGCTGTTTATTTTTCTACTACAATACCCTGAATGTTTTTTAAAGAAGGCATAAAAGCAAAGGAAGTGCTCTTGAAGAGGTACACTAGGGCCCAATGTTCTTTCTGCGCAATTAAGAGTGGTTTATTCTCATATTTATTCCACGCTTGTTTCCATCCCAGTAGTGATTTACCCTCCTTGGCAAGCAATGAGTTTACTGTAAATAAGGCATTTCTGTTATTTCCCAGAGGGAAACAGCTCACTCCAGCAGGCTACATCACTTAGTGCGCTCTGCTTTTTCAGTGCTGCAGGGAGACTTAACCAGACTTTGTTGCAGAGATGTCCCTCACCCTCATCTCCCCGTTTTTGACAGAAATGGGACCAGAGAACCACCACCCAGAGCCATTGCCTAGAAGATCTTCTGGCTGGCTCTGTACTGGCCTGGAGGGTGTCTTGCACCACTTCACTCCAGCTCCCTTCTCCCACTGCCTTCGTTAATGCTCAGCTTGTTTTTTCACCTTGCTGTTCCAGGATGAACGAGGAGCAGATAGCGACCGTCTGCCTGTCTGTCCTGAGAGCTCTGTCCTATCTGCACAACCAAGGCGTCATCCACCGCGACATCAAAAGCGACTCCATCCTTCTCACAAGCGACGGGAGGGTGAGCGCCCAACATTTCCACTGCCACCTCTTGGGGCTGGCATGAAAATAGCTGTGCACGTTCAAAGTGACATTAACTTTTAAAAAAATAAGCCAGGCATGTGGAACCAAGGGACACAATCTGTGGATAACTTGCTAGAGAGCTAAATCACAACAACGCAGGCCTGGCCGGTGGTTGACATCTGCGTTGCAGGGGGGAATCGATGCCATCAAAAGGCAGTGGCAGAAGAAACTATTCTACATGGGTGATGCACAGGTGATGGAAGACCTTGAGACCTTTTATGCTGCATCACTCTGATGCCTCTCAAAAATACCTTCTTTTTACTACATTTATTTAGTCTTTAGTTAGCAAGTTTTTGTACCCTTGCGCTGTTTTCCCAAGCTAGTTAGGAGGGTGACATCAGTCTATATGAAAAGGAAATATTCTGCATTGCTGCTGAAACACTCTCCTGATGGTGAGGGTAGCTTTTACCATAGATCCATTACAAGATGCTTGATACTACCTGATCCAAGCTGCTGTTTACTTGGATGGATGCTGGCAGTGAATTGGTCTTTGTGGGAAGGGAGAGGGAATCCTGTGCATGACCTGCTCAGTAAGCAAAATAAAGGTTGCACTTAAGAAGAGTATTACCATCAGCAGTGTTTGGTCCCAAAGAAATTGCTATTCCCTTACAAGGAGAAAGGTGGAAATAGCTCTGCTATTTCCGGGCATAGACAGCAGTAAAACATCAGGCGCCTGAAGTTGGGGCACCCAAAGGCTTAAGCAGGGGGAAGCCAATTGCTCATAAGACTCTGCATGAGTGAGGCACTAGTTTGCATCTCACCTTGTGGCCCATAAGCAGGGCTTTATGGGTTACTTCACTAGAGTTGCACACCCATCTAAAGCAAGACTTGGCAGGTTGGACTGAGCCCAAGATCACCTGGTGGGTGTGGAACCAAACCTAGATCTTCTCCCTCAGAAGGTAAAACTCCTTGGCTTCCCAGGCCTGGTCTGATTCCCCAGCAAAGGCTCACTTCCATAATTTGATTCCCAGTTCACCAAGGGAGAGGGATTTTCTTCCCGTGGAGGTCACAGGCTGCTCCTGTTAATCCTGTCAGGGGGAAGCAAATTCTACGTGTGTAGGAGTTTTTCAGTTGCAATTTCAATCTCTGTTGCTGAAATAGCATCTGATCTGCTCTCGGGATCTGCATACAGTGCCTCATTATACTCATTACTCCAGTACTTATTATCTGCATTGCAGATTTCTTCATGGCTGTGTTGTGCAATTATCTTTTTTTAGAAAATCGTCTTCTTTTATGTACTCGAATGAGCAATAGATATGCAAAACCTCTTGTGCTCCTACAAAAGAAGACTGGGCTCTGCTTCCAAAATATGCATTATTTCTTCCATTCTTCATCCTGTAAACTGAAAAATACATTTACCACGAAGAACTTGGCTATTATTGGCTTTGTTTTAGAAATACCAACAATCATTTCGTAATTCTGTTAAAAATAATACCCTTAGTTTAAAAAAAGTAATGTCTGTACTGAATCCAAAAGAAAACAAATCAGTGCTGATAATAAAAAGCTGGTCTACACAATGCAGGGATTTATGAAACTTCCCACTTCAGCTGTCCTCGGGCTGTTTGGGCTCATTTCATATTCCCAGGCGCTGAGTATGTGATGTGGCTTATGGACCTTGGACATGAGTTGCGCTGTGTGGTGTGTAGCTGGGGGTACTGGGGGTTTAGCCTAATACCCAGGAAACCCCTTAGAATAGCTTCCAGGCCTCAAAATCAATACTGGGGGGTGGTGTAAAAAAGCCAACCAAACAAAAAACTTCAGCCTTAAGAAACAAGCTGGTTCTGGAAGAGGGTGATGCTACCAACACTCAGACCAGCTTGTTCTGGTTGAGGGTTGGAGGAGTTTTCACCTTGGCATTGTGCAGCAACGGGGAGGGGGAGGTGATAATTTTTTTCCATAATTTTTGTTGTAAAAAAAACCTGGCATAAAAGTGTGAGCAGGCACATGATGCAGCAAGAGCTGCTCTCCGGAGTGCTTGTGTATCCCATTATTTCTATTTCAGGTCACTGCCACAGCTACTCAAGGACAGTACTGTCTTTAATTCCCGAGTTCCCAAGCAAAGGGGGCAGGTGCCCCTTACCTCTTGCAATCCTTTTGGAAGAGTCTTCCCTGCCTTCCCCAGATTAGCTCCCTTACTACATAAAGGAGTTTCTTTAGTGATAGTCCACAGCGTGAGGTCCTGGTCTTGAAAAATCATTGGCAGGGGGTAATGCTTTCTGTCAGTGTTAGATCACACTCTCTGTGGTAACAGAAAACAGGGTGAGTGACACTGGTTTCATCTGTTTTTCTGGCAGACTCACAAAATTGTATACCTGACACTAATAATAGGAATGGTGTGTATCACTTGCAATATGTCTATTATTAAATATTAATATACATGCATAGACAACAAACACGGGGTTTGTGCAATAATAGATTCATTATAAAATACCGTTACTTCTGGATTTTTTGCTTTCTTTCTATTTTTTAATATTCTAAGCTATTTATCACCTCCACATCTTTTGCTGGTGGGGAGGCAATGAGCTATGACAAGCGATCTCAGTAACAAGCTGCCACTTTCCCCCACGTCTTTTCCTTGCCTTGATTTTAATCAGCCACACACTCCCCAGGCTGTGTTGCTGTCTCTGGCCACTCTTCCAAAATTGCGCTGCTGTCCCATGCCAGGCAAATGCTGCAGCTCTGTCCCCGTCCCCCCGGCCACAGCTGGGGATGTGTCTCCAAGGGGCATGAGTGTCTCGGAGGAATTTGCCTTGTTATTTAAGGGGGGGGCTTACTCTTTTTCTTTACTTTTCAGATAAAATTATCTGACTTTGGGTTCTGTGCCCAAGTGTCAAAGGAGGTGCCCCGGAGGAAGTCGCTGGTTGGGACACCGTACTGGATGGCACCGGAGGTGATATCCCGCCTGCCCTATGGCACCGAGGTGAGGACGGGGGGGGGGACGACCACACACCCACCCCCACCCACAGTGGGGTTTTTTTTTCCCTCTGCGTGGTGCCTTGGTCGACCCCACCAAGCCCTGTGAGAAAAGTATAGTTCAGATGTGTTAATGCAGATATGCTAAAGAGCAGCAATTATGCTTGCCCCAGAGTGCTGCATCGGATCTTGATTTAAAGTCTTTCTCCAAGGAGAAGTCGTTAAATAGCAACTCTGTTTAGCACACTGAACAATGTACTGAAAAATGTACATATTATTTTAGCTTAGAGCGCTGCGTTAAACAAAATTGGCATAATTTTCACATCCTGAAATACCACACCCTTTGATGATCTTTAATCTCACACGTGCCAGCCGGAGCTGCAGTCAGAGGTGTTCTACACCTGCATATACCAAACCAGCAGCCGTCTCGTGCCCGCCCTGCACAACCGGGTCACGTCGGTGTTGGCAAAGGCCTGCAGGCAGAGATCTGCTCTGCTTTCACCCCGCTAAAGCCTGAGATCCCCTTCCTGCGGAGAGGGCAGCAGAGGCACGGGCATGGGCCTGCAGGGTCCCAAAGACAGAAGCCAGCTGGGTGGGCTGTGTTCCCACCCTTTGTCTCTGCATCAGCTCATTCCTCGCACTCTATTTCTCATTAGTTGTCGGGGCTGGAGAGGGGGGAGATGAGAACAATTTTAAGCCCTGCCAAATGGTCTGAAAAAGAGGCAATTCACAAGTTTTTGTTGGAGCCCTTCAAATGAGACCAGAAAGAGCCTGTGGGTGGGAACCCAGCAGCTCTGCGGTGCCGTACCCCATCCATTAGGAAGCTCTGAGTCACGGTGCTTCTGCACCGCCAGCCTGGGAAGAGCAATCCCCTCTCCCGTGCTCAGCCGTGACAGTGACTCACGCCTCCCCTGCCAGGGACACGGCTGCATTTTCTCCTCTGCGTGATGAGGAGAGTCATCTTCTGCTTGCTAGTGCCTGTAGTAACAGCTGCAGAGAGAAACCCTGCAAGACAGCTACAGATACAGAGAGAGGTATATATTTACCCAGACATATACACACACAGAGGGGGGAAATGAGCCGAGGCCTGCGATGGGAGACGCTAAATCTTCACATCACACAGCAGGGACCGGTCACTCGCCCCAGAGTGAGAGCACTCTGCGGGCACCAGCGTCCACCCAGGATGCATGGCATTGTAGGAGACATTTCAGGGATAATAACATCAGCTATTATTAGCCCATTAATAACACTGAAGGGACTATAAAGTGCCTGAACATGAGGTTTCCCACCAGAAGGGAAAAGCAGGGGGAGAGGGGGAAGGGACAAGGCTTTAAGCTGAAGTGTTGACAAAAGTGCAAAAGCAGTATGAGCTGGCACTGGCTGTATTTGGGCTGGCAAATGACGGGAATTACAGTCGTCAGAGGACTGGATTCTGGAGCAGCTCTGCAGCAGGTCAGGACCAAAAAAAGAAGGTTTTGGGTTTTGGTTTTTTTTTTGAAGCTCTAGCTGAGGCTGAGTCACTTTGCAAAGGGATTATACAGTATGTTACCTGTAATGGCTGGAAACCATCCTGGTTGTAGCAAGTTCTTGCATTTGCCTTGCAGCCTCAGATGGAGTTCCTGTAGTCTTTAATATCCAGGGGAAATAGAGTTACTGATTTCACAGCAGCTCAATCGTACTCTGCTCTCCCACTCGCTGCACCTTTCTATAGCACCAACCTGGGGTAAATAGTCACTGGGTGCAAATCAGCACAGCTGAAATGCGGTGCAGCCAGCCTCTCAAACAAGCGTGCCTTACCAGTGCTTCCAGTGGCCATCACCTAAACTGGCTGCAGACCTGGGTTTGTAAATAATTTCTGATGTATTTCTCCAAAGCATTTACTGCTCAGAAGAAAAGATTGTTGTTGTCTGGTTAAAAAGAAAGATTTCTGGTGATGTCTCACCAGACTGTTGGCTTGGACTGGCCACAGACACCAGATACAACAGGATGACCCAGCTTGGAGGTTTGCATGAACCTGTACTGAGCCTGTTACCCACCTCTCTGCGCTGCCAGTGGAGTTCACAAGGGGACTGTGTGTTACAGGTGGATATCTGGTCCCTGGGCATCATGGTGATAGAGATGATAGACGGAGAACCTCCCTACTTCAATGAGCCACCGCTGCAGGCCATGCGCCGAATCCGGGATAACTTACCCCCCCGGGTGAAGGACATGCACAAGGTCAGACTGCCCATAGGTGATGGGGTCTTGCATGTGCAAAGGTGTAATGAAACCACAGCCACACACTTGCATGCCCAGGGGATACATTGCCTCTTTAGGTACCACCTTCAGCAGAGGGTCCTACAGAGGGCTCAGGGGGAGGGCAGGAGACCAAAGTGTAACCTTTTTGTGCGTGGCCCTGGCTTTGTTTTATCTTTTACTCCCTCTGCTCCCCACCCTGCCCTAGGGCCAGAGCACATCAGCCCTGCTGCGTATGGGTTAGTACCTCTCCGTACCCAGTACCAAAGCCTTTGGGTACCTCCCATTTTGGGGAGGTTCTTCCAGATGTCAGACCTGAGTCCTAAGTGTGTGTTACTGTGCTCCTCTGCACCCCAGTGCTTTCAGTATTAACAGCACATAGACGATGCATGGCCCTTCAGCTCAGTACATTTGCCACCCCAAGAAAGCTCAGTTTGTCCCTTGTCTTCCCAAGAAAAGCGGAGGCACAGACCCAGCGTAGGCTGGAAATGGATGTCTTTGTCTGCCCCTAATGCCAGTGTGTTGTTGCAGGTCTCCTCAGTCCTCCGGGGCTTCCTGGACTCGATGCTGGTACGGGAGCCCTCGCAGAGAGCCACAGCACAGGAACTGTTGAGACACCCATTTCTCAAACTGTCTGGGCCACCTTCTTGCATCGTGCCCCTCATGAGGCAGCACAGGCACCGCTGACGCCAGCGACTTCTTGGGAGGAGGTCGGTGCAGAGTCCAGATACCAGCCACGTAGGAATCCCAGCGGTTGTGTGGGCACCACGGGCAGGGAAGAGAGAAATGGTGGTAAATAGAAGACCAAGGAGGCTGCGAGGGACCTGGGAGCGATCCTGGCCCCCAGCTGGGAGGCCACGCTCCACCGTGGACCGTCGCTCCCCTGCGCTGTTGTCTTCTCGACCATCCAGGCAGAAGGCACCAAATGCAAACAAGCTCGGAAAGATAATTAGTAGAGGATAGCACAACCAGAGCGAAACACCTGAATTTTATTGCAGGCTACGGCACTTCTATTTCAGAAGAACACTTTTCTGATGAAAAAAGCACTTTTTATCTAGGTCATAGCAGCGCAATGTATTTTGAAATGAATTTGTAATTTTCTGTACAGTACGTTTTGATAATTTGCAGTACTTTGTCATGTAACTGTTGTGTTAGTTGAAGTGATATGTGTAACTTAGCAAGAATTTGAGAAAAATAAAGTTTCCTACTTTTTTAACCCTTTTGAAAAGAGAAAAAAAATAATTTAGGGAGTTTGAAAGTTTTGCAGATTTTCCATTGGGGTGAGGAGTGCCATGGCAGCCCAAAGAGCAACGGGAGCCAGCGCTACCTGTGGGGCAGTGGCAATCAGAGCTGCTGCTGAATGTTAGTGGTCATCAGGGTCTCCCTCATCTCCCCCTTTTTCCAGCAGTGGGAGCCAGCACATCTGGTGGACCTTGGCTCAAGGGTCACCTTCTCATGCCGTGGCGGTCCCTTCGTTCTATGCCACCGCAAGCTCAGTTTTCTTATCACAGAAATCTCCGTTATTTCTGTCCTGCTCTGGAAGCGGAGAGGGAGGGCAGGAGTCTGTCCGGCCGCCCAGCTGGTGTCCTCCCGCCCTCCCGAGCTCCCACAGAGCGCTGTGATGCATTACAAGATGTTTGCAACAGAGAAGAACTCGTGCTGCTGTCTAGACCTTTTTGAATGTTGATGCAACAGTTGACTACTACGGTACAATTTTGTGTTATTTGTTGGATGACTTTGCATGTTAACTGTAGGCCTAAATAGATTTGCCTTTAAAACTTCTAGAAGTGCTTCGTAATTATTTCAATGATAAATGAATTTTATTTATTACTGATTAGTTCTTTTTAATTATGTAAAATACGAAAGCCATGTTTTTCAAGGTTTTGGGTTGTTTTTTTTTTTCTTACTGACCTCATTTTACAATATCATTAAGAAACACAAAGCCAATTTTGTGAAAACAGTTTCTTTCTTATGGAATTTCATAGTGAGTAAATTAATTGTTATTTATTGTAGTAAATTATAATGGAAACATCTATTCCTTCAGGAGCTGTTTATTAAAGATCGTCCTCTGGGACAAAAGAGTTGCCAATAGTAAAGAAGCTCCTTTAATACTGCCCTTAAAAAGTTAAAGAATATGTGAAGGGAGAGGAAAAAATAAATAAATAAGAAAAAAGAACAGAGGAGACAAATACGAACTGTAACATTACATAAATGTTCTTACATCCGTGTGTCTTACTTCCCGCTGCTTCCTCTTGTTAACCCTGTTTGCACATTTGAAGAAGATAAGAAAATGTTTTGGGCTCCCACCACCCCACGGCAAACCCGCTCCTGGTACCCACAGGCAGAGACCTGGCAGCGAGCGCAGCACCCACCGCGTTCCGAGGTGGTCCTATTTTGTAGTCTTGACAACTCAGGAAAACAGGCTGCACCAGTAAAGGCAACATTACTTTTTGCAGGCAAACCTGTAATACCAGCCACAAAAGTAAACTTTTTTAAACATCTATGAATAAAAAAGGGGTTGGGGTTGGTGGGGATTTTTTTCTTCAATATTCAGCTTATTTTAGGCTGTACAAGTGAAGATTTTTCTGCAACTTTCTTATCATTAGATACTTTAAACAGTGTTCATCAAGTTTACTGAAAGTTTTGTCGATTTCAAAGTTGTTTTGTTGGGATTTTTTTGTGAACACCAGCCACTGGTGAGACAAATGCACATGCAAGTTAAATAAATTAATTAATAAATGCTTTGATTTTTACTGTGGTTTTTTTTCCCCACGTCATGTTTCTTTTTTTTTTTTAAATTTGACTCAGTCACACAGAACTGGACACATGAAGTAACAAGAAAAAAAGGTCCTGATATATATGTGAGATACATGGATGCACACACGTGCGTATGTACACACACACATATATAAATATAGACGGCGATTTTAAAACGTCGGTGGTCGCGTGTGTGTTGAAAGGCAGCGCCTCAGCCCTGGTCCCCTGCTGCTCGTCGCAGCTGTATCCTGTCTCCTTGCTGGGGATTTGCTGGGAACCCCAGCTTCAGTGCAGGTCGCAGGGTTTGAGCTCCAGTACCAGGAGGGCTTGGGGTTAGGGAAGCCACTGGATCAGAAATCAAACCTGTGCCTACCCGCCAGACACCGCAAATCAATGGTCAGGAGCCAGTGGCTGTACAGGTGTGAGAAAACAGGTTGGTTTGTACTTTTTGATGGTATTAATTAGTTTTAGATACTTGAAGAGCAGAACAATGCTGTCCAGCTATGATTTTCCAAAGTAAGACTGTAGGAGTAAGACCTCAAAAAAGAGAAAGACCTCAGTGTCACTAAATGCTTATTCCTGGTTGATGGCCCCATCACTGCAGAAACACCTCTGATGAACTACAGGATATCAGTAAGAATTACTGAGATTCTGACTGTACCTCTAACACTAAATTAAGGAAAACAGACTTAACAGTTGGCCCAAGCCTGTCAGACTTAACAAACAAGGACCAGCAGGTTGGATGAGGATAACTGAGGAAAAACAGTACAAAAAAACCAACAAGCTTTAATTTGCTGTGAAGAGGAAAGGCAAAGTGCAATAGAGTGTGACAAAACCAGCCAGCTCACAAGCTAAATGCATCACCAAAAAAACCTCCCAAATGAGGGGGAAAATAATGGAGGGAAATAATTATTCAAATCCGTATCATCAGCCTTTGCAAAAATCTTCACGTCAGACTTAGTTTCTCCCTGGGATCTCCTCACCCCTGAAGAGGCCAGTCCTGATGAGGCCCAGAGAACCTGTTAGTGACACACCAGCCTCCCCTCGGCTCCTTGCACAAAAAGAAGCTGCCCCACCTCAAAAATCCCCAGTGCTGTTTGTCAGGCTGAAGCAAGTGATGTACTTAAGTATTAGAGAAATAACCACGGCAGTCCAGGGCACCATGATTAGCCCTGCCTAGAGCTGCCCCCTGAACACACACACACACCCTGGCATGTGCGTGCATGTTCTAACGTGCACACACACGTTAGAAAAATACACACCTTCTCTATGCACAGGAAAAAAAACCTGGAGGAGTCAGCAATGCTGGCACGTATCCTCCGGCCGTCCCACTGTGGTCAGTCACATAGTACAGACAATCCTGAGAAGTGATTAGCGCACCCGCACAGCTCCGCGTATGAAGTACTACAGGAAGCCCATACCTGTTGGAACATTCCTGCCTTCCCTTCCCTGCCCCTAAATAAGCTGAGGGGCTTTTTTTTTTTTTGCCTTACACATCCTTAATTTTTGGCTCATAACCGTTGGGCTTTCTTGCCTACTGAAACCATTCTTTCCGAGCTCCCCAGTAGCATCACCAGTCAGCTAATGAGCCTGCAACACTATTTGCTCTCTTAAGCAACTGCAATTCTTATAAAAAAAGTTATATATTACTTTTGGTTGCTGACATCAGCAAATGTTTCAAAATGCATTAGCCACCACTCAAAAAAAAAACCCCAAAAAGTTTAACTTTGGCTGCTTCACCCACAGCACCTCAAATAAACCCAGAGCCAGGCAAAAAAAGCAGGCAAGAACCGCGGCCTGTTACCTTGGGCTACACAGTTGACTGAGACTCATTCATCACCCTCACTGCAAATCTGTTTCTAGGATAACCTCTGGAGGAGCTTCACAAGTCTTGTCTCCTGCAGCCTGATGGCCCTTCTGGTCACTGTGATGTCTACTCTGCAGAAGCCACTTCCTCTGTCACTATCGCCTCATGAGCTGCAGAGTCTTTCCCTTGTTTGGCATCTCAGCAAAAAAAAAAAAAAGAATACTCTTTAGTTTTAATTTTATAGATAGCAGATGTTGGGAGCATCCATTCACCCAGAAGACGTCTTCATCTGCTGCTCCAGCGGAGGCTGAGCTTTGCGTATTGCCAGTTACTCCAGTGCATTTATTCCTGCCTGACACTAAGGAACGATGACCTTCTCTGAGGTCACCAATTCTAAAAGCATTCACAAATAGTCATCATTTTAGAAGCAGAGGCTAGGACATCTACTGGCTACGTAACTCCCCTCCTCAGCAATACATCAATAATTTATAATTAAAAGTTCTAATCATAAGTATGTTGTAAGTCATTAACGACTGCTTTAACAAGTCCTTAATTATTACAGGTTCTTGCAGAGCTCAGTAGGGTGATAAGTTTCTTACATTTATCCAGCTTCCACCAGGGTGTTCATAAACAGCTATAAAACAAAGTGTTCGAGTTTGCAGCTGGCTCAGTGAATGAAAGCTAAATATAGAATGAAATCCCCCCAAAAGTCCTGCTGTGGTTTGATGGGCAGAAGGGAAGTTGGACAGCTTTTTTAACAAGAAAAATAATTTTACAAATCTATGTTTGGGAAGCTTAAATTGAAGGAAAAATTCAGATCAAATTCAGTAAATAATTGTTAGGAAATGTATGGACAGAACTGCAAGATTCAAAGGGGTTTCTTTCAACATCTTACATCACTTCTAGAGTCAAGATACATCAGTCTAGGGCACAAAACAAAGTGTGACTGAGCTGAAATTATTGCTTCTATTTCTTTTCTTCCCCCAAAAAAGTAAGCAGGAAAACATTTCAGGACAGCAAGAAATAATTTTATATCTTATTTCAGAAAGTCGATCAATTAATTACCCAACTCTGTTCCTGGTGGCTTACAGACACTTTCAACCTGAAGGTGATGCTGAGTACCAGCTGCAGAAAACATCCCACATGAAAAGCAGGAAAAAGCCTTAAGCTGTGTGGGTACAGGGCTGATGGCTGAACAGAGCCACAAAAGCTGCATCAGCTTTTGGGGGTTGTCCTCTCGTCAGATGGCCAATGCCACCCCCTCAATGCGTTGGCCAATGCTCAAGCAGGGGAATCAGTCAAGGACAGTTACAAGAGGTTAAGACAATGTTCTCTTTGGGCGATTCTGCTATGACTGCCCTTACAGGTTCACTGTGGGTTGAATTAAAATTAGTTTGGGAAGCTAACCATAAATTAGTGTTTTGGGTTTTTTTCCATCTCAGATGTGTCCCCATTACACCAGGTGGGTCTTGCTTCCTTTCTGAAGATGGGGAAGCAACAACAGGACCTACAATGGGCTAAAAACCCACAAGCCAGTTCACTTGAAGAAGACACAAGAAACTCCAACTGCTCCTAAAACCAGCCTGGCAATAACATCGAGCCAGCAGCTCCATCCACCAGCCACTGCCTCTCCCAGGAGTGACACTAGGGGACTTAATCCAAGCCAAAGGTTTTGCTGCTTTCCAACCGCTCCATATGAACCCTGAACTATAACATCTAAGGGAGGATAAGAAAGGTTAAATGTAGCCCATCAAATGCTGCAGGTGTGCAGAGCAGTGGGTTTCCCACCTCCTGCTCCAGTTTTGAGAAGGAAATTACAAACACTTACAAAAATGCTGCAATGTATGTTTCCTGTAAAACTCCTACCAAAGGCAAGTGGAATCACAGAATCACAGAGTATCAGGGATTGGAAGGGACCTTGAAAGATCATCTAGTCCAATCCCCCTGCCAGAGCAGGAACACCTACATCAGGTCACGCAGGAACGCGTCCAGGAGGGTTTTAAATATCTCCAGAGAAGGAGACTCCACAACCTCCCTGGGCAGCCGGTAAGGGAAGTAGCTCTCTTTGATGTTACCCATTTAAAGTTTTTATATCCAAGCTAACTGCAGAGGGATAGGTGCTGAGAGGAGGCAAGGGGGAGGGTTGGGGAAGCAAGCCCTAAGGGGCTCTCCTAGAGAAATAGATGACAGAGGAAAAACAGGTTCCTTCCTCTTTCTTTTTTTCAAGCCACAAAGTCCTTCTCTGCCCCCATTTTTCACAATATCTCTAATAATTCTCAACTGAACCAGCAGAAGTTGCTCCTACTGACAGCAAAGACCTGCAGCTCATTAGGAGGAAAATGGCTGGATGGGGACCAGCCTCTTAGTGACTGGGATGTCCCCAGTTCGGTGCAATTTCCATGCCCATCCAGCCATCTTTGTCCTGCCCCACCACTGCTGCTCAACTGCAAAACCACATCATCCCAAGGGCTCGTTCCTGCAGCCCCCTTGCCAAAACAGTCTATGCAGAAGATAAATGCCAAAGAAGGGGCTCCTTTGGCACCTGCAGTCCAGTTGTTTGCTGGTTTTTTTTGGATGTCAAATACAGGAGCAGGTGCTCCAGGCTGATGGGTCCTGGCTGGGAGAGCCTTTCTGGCTGGAGGACAGACAAAAGCAAGGCAGGACAAAGCTGACAACTATGGCCCCTCTATTAAGGATGAACCTTTAATCCTTTTATTCACCCTTCTGCTACTGATGGCTTTTTCTGGCTGCCTCTAAAATAACCTTCTCTTTTTCTTTTGTAAATAATAATCAGCTCACTGTAGGCAGTGGCTCTGGGTCAGCCTTACAGCCTGCCCAAAACACTTTCACTGGATTTTTAAAAATAAAGGGCAAGGACACAAGCATCATTAGTGCCTTAATTTTGCTTTTTACATCCAAATGTGAAGAAAAAAATGCGAGCATAAAAGAGAAATGAGACCAACAACAAGACAGGACCAAAGGAAGGCACTTGTTGCACCCTCCTTTGTTTTCCCCTTTGACAAAATCCCTTAAATTTTGGAGAAGGCTGCAGCATTAAAAAACAGTTAAGTTTCTCCTTTTCCACTTCTCAACATTAAAATGACTATTTTTCTTACCCTGTCTTAAGCTGAAAGGCGACAGTTTGTATGAGTCCCTGTTTGGATCAAATCAGTTCAAGGAGAGCAAAATATTTTCTACACCCTAAACTAACACGAGATCTGGACTAACTCTTGCTGCAGTAACAACAAAGCGAAGGGAAGTCAACAGCTTTAGTGGGAACTGGCTGGGACCAGGGTGAAACGTGCCATTGCCCACAAAATTTGCAAGATAGAAACACCTGAGAGATTAGAAGAATATTAAGAAATAACCAACAAATCGCAAACCACTGAGTCGCCACAATGTCTTCACCAAACCATTTGCACCAAAATACTGCTAGAATTAATCTTACCTTTAACATCCACTCAGATGATGCATTTTTACACTGATTCCATCAGGTAGCATCGAGTTAGTAAAACACATTACATCATTTCAAAATAAAAAGGCAAATCATATATTATATATGTACATGTTTTAATTAATTTTAAAAATGATCTACATTTAAGGATAGATTTCAAGGGTTTCCTTATATTTTTTTCTGTTACATTAGATTATACCTGAATAATCTGCATAGTAACTTTAACATTTCTGTTTTCTTTTTTTGTTTCATTGTGAAATTACCAGTTGCAGGTAGCAATGTAACATCTCAACGACAATCACAACACGTGCAGGATGTCCAGCCAGAAGCATTTCTCAGTTGACTTGCAGTAGCATGGCACTTTATAATTTGTGTATCAATACTCTTTTTTTTTATTATTTTTTAACTATTTTTTAAACTTTCAGATGTGGCTCAAGAAGCAAAAACAAGTTTTCTTCACTTAGACTCAGACATGGGGAAAGCTCCTCAGCTGGCTGCAATCTGCTGCACTGGAGTTACTCCAGTTTATACCAACTTGAAGTTCTGGCATTTATTTTTTCCAAAACACACTTGTATTGCCTTCATGCTTTCCTTAACATGAGTGCAAATTCAGGAATGTGGTTTGAGTCCCTTTGTTAGAGGACCTTAATAAAGTCTGTCTAATGGCTCTGTCCCCCAGCCCTGCTCCCTGCACAGACATACCCGGAGAGGGCTGAATGCTGCACAGAGCAGCACCTTGGGGAGAGAAGAGGCTCCTGAGAGGGGAAGGAAGAAAAATTACAAAAAAAAAATACCTAATTTTGCCCCCGGTGTTAAACTTTGACATGTGAAGCATTTCTGTTTCTAGATAATTGGCTCAGCTGCTTAAGAAGGTATTCATACCACCTACTGCCACAGACAGACTCCTAAAATAAGATGCTCTCAGTCTTCTTACAGAGACAGTTATGCCTCTGCACCGACTGAATTAAAGCCTAACCTTAACGTGTGTCCTTTCATGAAATACCCACCATTAGGTGTTGTGAATACCATCTCTCGCCCCCCCCCCCAATAATCTTTCCTCACCCTTAGAAAAAAGTGCTTTTGCTTTTTCTACCTGATAAATATTTGGGCTGCTCGATGCTCTCCCCTAGCCCATGTGTTTGTACTGAGACCTGTCCCGAGGAATCTGCACTTGGTTGGCTGTCAGCTTGTGGTGGATATGGTAAACGCAGAGGGTTATCACGATAACTAACCCCAGTATCAGACCCAGAATCAGAGGCAGGGTTTCTTCTAACTGCTCCCTCTGGTCCACTGGGCACTTGTGTTCTGCAGGGGAAGAAAGAAAAGGAAAGACAGGAAAAGATAAGTGAGTGAGACATTGCAAATCTGAACTCCTGCTGCAGTGGTGAACCGACCTCCCTGGAGTCACGGCCCCATGCTGGGCATCCCTGGCCAGCAAAAGTAGCCCCAGCAGCAAGGAGAGACAGCAACAGTCATCTGAGTCCTAGGGGGAAAATCAATTGCTTTGGAGGAAAGTAAAATCCCAGTCACAACACAGGGTCTGGAGGAAGAGGTAACACCTATCAAACCAGCCAACATGGTGGGAAAAAACACTTTCCTGCCCCTAAGGCCCTCCTTCAGCCCTCTGCTGGACCAGTATAGCAACAGCCTTATTGGGAATGGGAAGCAAAAGTACAAGTTTCCTAACTGTGGCTGAAGATCTGCTTTGTTTATCTAGTTATAGAGTCCTCAACATCAGTAAGGTTCTGCATCAAACTTACCCTGTGCATCATTAAAAAGATTTTTCCCCTCCATCTGCAAGCTGACAGAGTTCTAACAGCCTCTCTCCCTCTCTCTACGAGCTCCCCACGGGGAGTTTACCAGCACTGGCAGAGCACACGTGTGTTTGTGGTCAAACAGCATCCTGGCACCCCACATTTTTTGTCAAATATGACAAAGGATGAGCAGAAGCAACAAAAGCCTCCCCAGTCGTTTTCTCTCACATCTGCAAATCCCTGTCATAGTCTAATAAACCACTAGAAAATAATAATAACCACATAATGGGAGAACATTTTTCTATTTCGCTTGCAAAGGCACAGCCACCAAGGTTAGGAAACACTGGTAATCCTCGTTCAGCTCCCTTATGCTTCCAGAGCCTACTACGTGCCTGAATGACAGGACCATGATTTACTTTTTTCCCCACAGGACTTTGCTTATCCAACGGATGATGCTGCTGAGATGGGGCTGCCAGACCAAAAAGAAGAAAAATGCCAACTCTGGAAAAAAAAAAAAAAAAAGGTTGTGGGGTACAGGAGGGACAGTGCTCTCAGTGCTCTGTCCCCTGGATCATCTTCTTCACAGTGGTAAAATTGTACTGGAAACAAAAAAAAAAAGAGAAAAAGGCTGCACGTTCAATGAGCAGATACAAAGGGCACCAATAATTCCTCCCATCGCTGAAGACCATCCAGATGGGTTCCCCAGGCAGCTGATTGCAGGGTGCAAAGATCTGTGATAACCGTGAACAGCAAAAGCTCTGCAAATCTAACAACATGTGGCAAAGAGCAGAAAAAACCCAGAGCCCCCCCCCCCCGCAGGCCCAGGAAGGTGGTGACAGCAGGGACATATCTCCAGTGGTACCGGCACCCCCAGGAGCTCCATCACCTCCTAGCGCACAGCCATCCTCCCAGCATCAGGCTCACAGAGATGCCATTGGGAAACATTTCAAGCTGTAAATGAAGTGAAACAAATCAGCAAAAGTGAAACATAACCTAACGAAAAAAAAATAATGTCCTTTTTGGTTCCAGTTGCTCACTGTTTCACCAGAGGAGTGATTAATCACCAGGACTGTGTTACAAGTGATTCAGCAATTGCTGCAATGCAGTGGTTTTGTTTGTTTGTATTAAGGAAGAAGGCAAAAAAAAAAAAAAAATCCAGATTATTATTTAGCTCCCAAAATTGGGTTTCTAGAGCTTTATGAAACTCTTCCCAGTTTAGGATGCTCATGCCTGACCAGATCTCAGCGCCATGGTATCCCTAGACCCAGCTGTGAGAAAAGCCACGCAGGAGGCAGTGCCATGGGGCCAGGGGAGTTCCAGCCCCCCAAGCCCCCTACCCACGTGCCAGCACAAAGCAGCACCCCTTCCATGGGAAGGATCTGTGCTAGAGGATCTCCTGTGCACTCACCATGTGGCCGCAACAGCCCAACGGGCAGGGCAGGGCTGCTGGCATGTGCCAATTAGCAGTCTGAATTTCAGTCTAGCCGCTGCAATCTCCTCCTGCAGGCACTAATTGTTGCTTTAAAAATGGTTTAGCTTAAACTCTACGGAAAATTGAAACAACCCTGCTGTAAAACCAACTGGGCATTCATTCACCTGTGCTCAAACACAGCAGGTTTGCCCGTGAGCTGTTCCTTAAACAAGAACAATGCTGCTTTGCTGAATGGGGCAGATGTGGTGGTCTGCAGCCAGTGAAGAAGGCAAAGCTAAAAGCACCAGTGCTGCGATGCAGAGGACTAACCCAATATTTGAACTCCCATCCTTTGCCAAAGCAAACTTGCTGCAGAGCACAAAACGTGCCAGGATGTGGCCAAAACTCTGGTGCCCACAGAAAGCCATGGCTGGATTTAAGCATCTGAGTCACAATTCAAAAAGGTGTCAATTCTTGCAAACAGCCAAGGAAGATAGCTCTTTATCCTGACACTTTTTAAAGAGGATTAAAAGGAAAAAAGCCCACAGGAAAAAAAAAAAAAAAGGAAAAAAAAAAAATAAAAAAACCCCAATAAACAACCCACCAATAAAACACACCAATGCAAAGCTCAGAGTCCTCCAGCAGCACATCCACTAACAGTGCAATCATGCTCTCTCCCCACTGCGGCAGCCTTGCAGAGCCACCACGTCCTGCCTCACCAACACCTTCTCCTCACCAGACACATCCATTTTCTCCTTTTGGAGCAGTTCACCAAAATTTGGGCTCTTCGGAGGGCGAAGGAGGAATGGGAGTGCCAGCATGGAGGCACAGGCAAGTACTAAGCACAAACACATTTACAGTGAAACTAAGGCTCTCCGGATGCTAACTACTAGGAGGATGAACTGTGTATTTTAACATTAATACAGTATTAAGCCACATCATTTTACCACAAATATTTTCACATTTGTAACAATATACTTTAACATTTACACATCATTTCTCACCCCAAAAACTCAAAGCATTGCATAGGCACTGAGGTCCACACTGCCATGGTAGGTAACAGATATCATCCCTGGTCTATCAGCAAAGGAAAATGCAAAGGGGGAGCGGGAGGGGAGAAGGGTTTACATAAAGTAGCCTGGTCTAGTTGGGGGTGTCCCTGCTGACTGCGGGGAAGTCAGACTAGATGACCCTAGGGCTCCCTTCCAGCCTGGAGCATTCTATGATTCTGTGAAAGCCCACGGCAGACAGAAATTCAGACACTCAACCCCATCAAGCCCAGTGTGGGCAGGTGGGCTGTTTGATGCACGGCAAATGAAAGATTGTCACATTGGGAACTGCTATGTATTTGAAATCAACACTTTCTGTGGGAAAATAGCCCTTTCCATCAGATTTTCCCAAGTATTTTGCTTCAGGTCACAGGGCTCTCAGCATTTACTCTAACTGCTGGGTTCTACCCTCAGTTCAGGAAAGCAAAGAAGTCCCTACAAATTTTAACTATTTGAAAAGTTTGTGTGACACCAGGAGTTTTGGCTGCATCCCGAACCCCGCGGGGTCACCCCTTTGCTGGTGAGGCACCAAGCCCAGCTTGTGCCACCCCACGGCCCCAGTCCCATGGAACAAAGACTGCAGGCAGATACAAAGGAGGCATTTAGGTACCTTCCTCATTGTTCTTTTGTGCTGCGCTTCCTCCGACACCGCACAGCACCCAGGCTCACGTACCACCACGGTTTCTATGGTGAGTGCTCGGCCATTTTCAATACTAGGCTAGGAAACCACCCAACAGGCCCATTTTCTTGCTTCAGCATCCTTATGCAGAACAAATAGCAGCACAGCAAAAATAAAAAATAAAAAAATAAAAATCAGTGGTTTCCTGCAGTCACGACTGCAAGCCTGAGGACTGACCGGTGCAGGGATTGTTTTGAAGGGATGGAAAAAACAGCCCAGTCGTGTCTGGAAAGGTAGGATGGATTTTTGAGATGGGCATTTATAAGTGACTAGCTTAAAAAAA
>VXBJ01001156.1:0-36500 GCA_013400055.1 Nycticryphes semicollaris | reverse complement strand
AAAACACCAAAAAGACTGAGACAGAGCACTTTTAAAAAGGTATGGCCACGTAGCTTGCAAAGAGGAGATACTTAGTGACAAGGTCCCTTAAGAAAATGTGGCCCTTGCTTGGGGTGTCACAGGGGGAGAGGAGACCTCCCAGGATCCCGGTCCCCAATTCTCCCTTGCCATCTCTTTGTATTAGTATTTTGCATTACTGTGATTAAAATCAAAAGAGCTGACAATTTCTGTGATGTTCTTTCACCAATTTAAATCTTCTCCCCACACCTCCTTGATCCAGCTCTCTTAAGCTAAAAAACGTACATCCATTTTTCCCCTATTAAAAAAAATAAAACTCCCAAGCTCTGAATGAAAAAAATATTCTGTTGCTTCCATATTGAAAAAGTTAAATATATCCATTTACGTATCTTTTTATTTATGTACGTATTTGTGAGAGTTGGAAGCAGTGTCTTAAAAAGGGAAAAAAAAAAAGGATATTCTAGTACATGAGTTCTAGCATTCAAAAAAATAAAAAGCAATTCAGTCACTCCCTACAATCTTTTCAATCTATCCCAGACAGGTCCGTGTCAGGACTCCAGACAAAACCTTTCCCTCATTTCTTTGTGGTAAAAGGGCCCTGACCTTCCTGTGTGTTGGCGGTCCTTCTGCTCTAGCAGGTTTCTTTCTCTATTCTAAAATATTTTAATGTGTTCTGTAGCTTGTTCATAATTAATAGGAATTTTACCTAATGGGAAATTAATGAACCAAAAAGGAGAAGGCTAATTACTGTAATTTAAGATTGGCAGTGATTCTCAAACCCCACAAAGGATCGTGTTTTGCCATGGATGTGCCGAGGACACACTGGTCCGCAGGGCTGGCGGGGATGCGCTGCTGGGAGAAGCAGCAGAGCCCCATGTGAAGCTTCATTGATAAATGACCTCTCAGGCATTTCTTTCCAGGTGCTCTTTGCTATTTCTATTTAACTTCTGGTGGAATTCAATGAAAAGAAGCATCATTGAATAACAAGAGCAACAACAAAAAAAGAGAAAGCTTGACAAAGACAGAAATCATGCTTTCCTAAGAAGGAAGAATTCCCCACACGTTTAAAGGTTGCTGAACCAACTGGAGTCTCCTTGTGTCCTGGAGAAAAAAAAACAAAACAAAGCCAAACAAAACCCTACAACAACAAAGGTCAGAATCAACCCAAACCTAATTTACTGCCTGATATGAAAGAGCATATAATGAAAAAGGCAGGTAGTCCCCTTTGGCAATGCACCTTGTGTTTGGTTTTGCTAACTGTGAGCTCTCGGACTTGACAAGTTTGGTACCACAGAGACACAGCAGCTAAAACTGAGTGCAGACTTGTGTATTTCAAATAGGTTTTTCTTGGCCTCCAAGGTCTGCTCAGCCAAAACCTGAGTGCAGGAAGAGAAGGAATCCACGGGAGGAGAGAGGGGAAAAAAAATTGTGTCTGTGGATACAACCTACTCTGTACTACGCTGGCCTTGCCATGAGTAATGCAGCCACACAGAGCTCTGCCAGAAGCAGTGTACATAATAGCATGTATTTACTACATCACGTAGAGGAACGTGAGTCATGAGCATAAGTGCTCGGCTCCATAGTCAGTGCTGGGTTTTTTATTGTATTCTAAAATATTTCCCACACGCAAAATAATAAAGTCCCACATTTTCAATGCTAGGCTTGAAAATAACACCACCATTTTCTAACTCATTAGAGTTAGAAAAGATTAAAAGATTTGGCTATTACAAATTTTATTTGCACCTTGTTACAATAATGGAGTTAACTAATTTGCTAAGATGGCTCTACGAAAAGGGGACTAGTCTCAAAGCCCTAATTCAGGTAAGCATGTTTACGCTCCTTCTTTCAACTTTTTGGAAAAGGCAGGAGGAAGACAAGGAGGAGGAGCAGCATGGGCTCCTCAGGATAAAGGCAGGCAAGATCTGCAGGAATTCTGCCCCATGGCAGTACTGCTGCTGACTACAATATAACTCTTTGATACGAACAGCACGTGTTAACTTACATTTTCTTTTACCTGCAACTAACCTTAAAGAAACCCAAGAGGAGGAACAGCATCCCCTGTGTTTGGCACAAGGCACCTCACTGAAGTCCCTTCACCCTTGCAATGAGCATTAATCAAACCAAAGCCAGCAACGTGCATTGCAATGATTTCCTCCCACCGCGTCCCCGAGCTTTCCTCGGTGTGCAGTGGTGCTCTAAAGCCCCTGGAGCTGTACCGAAGCACCTTCCGTGCTGCAAAGGAGACACCCAAGCCTTGCAGGACTCCCCAGGGACCATGCAGTTTTAAGGCTTGCTGCCAACATGGCTAGGTAAGCCCTTACAGAAGCCACTGTACACGCAAGAGTAGCCTGAGTTTTGACCAAACAATAGCTGGGCTGAATTTGTAAAGGCTTACGGGGGACCATGGAGGTAGGGAATGGGTTTGGAAGGACCACAGGGGGCACTAACAACTCACTGGAGGGAGGGAGGGAAAGGTAAGCTCTGATAAAGTGGGATCCAAATTCCTTCGGTACATTGCAAAACCCCTGAGGCCATGGCAGCAGCAGCATCTCGGGGATGTAGGATATGGCTTCACCCCGTACCTTACCTTCACTGAAGACAAAATCTGCGGTGATGTCGAAGGGCTGGACACGCACTTCCGACAGCAAGAGCTGCACAGACTTCTGGTGGTCACTGGAGATGAGGGAGATGGACTGCTGCGCCTGGCACTCATAGGACTTCCCAGCTGGAGTGACCAGGGCAGAGAGCCGGTGCGAGCTGGCTGTGTGCTTCCCAACTGGCCAAGGGGTAGAAACAGCAGAGGTCAGGTCCCGTCTCTGGGAGACTGACACGACTTCATTAACAAAGCTAATGAACTGAACACAAGGGTACGCAGGCGGTGTGCAACGCAGTGGCTGCACGCTCCACTACTTTTAAAGCAGCATTTTCTCCTGGGATGGGACCATGCTTTCAGCATGACACCCCCACAGGGCCCAGGCAGTTTCTGCACTGGTGTCACCTGCCCGCAAACAGGAACGGATGGCTGCAGCATGTGGTCCCGCTAGCACAAAGGGGGAAAGCTGGCTCTGCCGCTGCCCGCTACGCTCATGTCACAGGACTTGAGGCCCATAAAGTCAGAGGAATGGTTTCTATTGATGTATGTTCAGGTTTCAGCCTCGGACTGCACTCGTACTCTCTACAGCAATTCCTGCGGCAGCACTTGGGCTCTGAATGCAGGTGTGAAAGAGCAAAGCAATTTGGGGACCTCCCTACAAAGCAAAACAAGCCATAACAGCTTTCTTGAAAATACAGTATGACCATTTCACATATGTACAGATTACGAGAAAGTATTTTCCCATTGCATTACGCCTGTTTTAAAAATGAAGGCCGAATGCAGCTCAGCAAGGTGGAATGAGGGATGCCTTCTACCTCTCTTCTGCAGCCCTTTGTTCCCCACCAGCAGCACAGAAAGGTAATCAGCATTTCGCATTTGTGGAGAGTGGTGAGGCATGGCCACCACCGTGTTTTGGGGACACAAACAGTAGAAAAATAGCTCCAAGTCCAGCGTGTCTTATGCCTCAAACTCTTAATGCTCTTAATTCACTGGAGTTTGAAAATCTTGCAGAAGAACAACTTGGAAACAACAGTATTTCAATTTTCAATACAAGACAACTAATTTCTGAGCAGACACAAGATAAAAAGAAAACGAAAAATCAAAAGAAAGGAAACCCAGTGACAAAAGAGGAGGGTGTTGGGTGTTGAGGCTTGCAGGGACATGGATACTGATGTCGATCTCACTGCTACCTTGGGAAACCACTGATTTCCCACATACTCAACCATCATCAGAACCGAGAAGATAATTAACCTCAAAAAACACCTGCTGGAAAGGAGACAATTTTTTCCAGATCAGGGGGACCGTTGCCTCACTGCCCACCCCCTCGGGCCCCTATGTCCCGCAGCAAACGGGCTCCCCCTCATGCCGCAACTGCGGTGATTAAAAACAAGGAACAAGAATAAAAAGCGCGGGAGAAAGGGGAAATAATAAATACGCCGTTTAAAAACGTCTCCTGGTTCCGGTTTTGCGGGAGGGTTTGGGGTTTCGTTTTCCCCATTAAACTGCATTTAGGCGAGCAGCCCGCGGGATGTCCGTCCCGTCCCTCTCCACCGGCTCCGCGCTCGCCAGCCCCCAGGGATGTGCTTTAAATCCCGTCCTCCCCGAGGCGCTTACGGCTGACGGCGTCCTTGAAGTAGGTGCGCTCGGTGGTGTCGTAGGTGAACTGGATCCGGCTGAGCCTCCAGAACGCCTCCTGCCCCCGGGACGTGTTGTGCCCCTCCTGCCGAGACAGGGCCGGTCAGCACCCCCGCAATACCGCCGTGCACCCCCCAGCTCCCGGGCGTGCAGGGAGCCCCGTACCTTCAGGAAGAAGAGTTTGAGGGTGTAGGCTTGCTCCAGCCAGGAGATCTCCAGCTCTGATTCGTTGGTGCCGCACTTGCCCTTCACCTCGGCACCCCGCGACAGCGGGATATCGGCTTGCTCCGTGATCAGCTGGAAATGGGGAGCGGGGCTCAGGGGCGGGCGGCCGAGGAGCACCGCCGGGAGCCCGCAGTCCCCGCTACAGCCCCGGCAGAATATCCTCGGAGGGGATAAAGGACTTTCCGAAACTACCGGCGGACCTTCCCCCCCACCGCCACCACTGGTCCTGCCGTGACAACGTGCAGCGGCTCCGCGGCTGCGGCTGGAGTGCTGCAAACTCGAGCCCCGGACCCGCTCCCGGACCCCACTCACATCCACGTAGTTGCTGGCCCACACGTCGTAGGGGACGATGAACTTGGCGGCGAATTCCGCCATGAGACACGTCGTTCGGTTTTCCCGCACCACGAAAATGTCCTTTTCGGGGTTAGGGGAGAGCCCGGAGAGATTTTCAACTTCTTGCTCGGCAGCCAGGCGAGCCGCGGCATCTGCGGGCAAAGAGGCGCTGAGCGGCGGCCCTTTGCCCTCAGCCTTTGCCAGCTCAGCCTAACACCCCACCTCCCCGACCCCGTTGGAGTAAGCTCCTCTATCGCGATGGGAGGTCCCTGTCGCGATAGAGCGGGCAGTGGAGATGGGGCAGCCGGTGGCGGTGAAGCAGGACCGGTGCTCTAGCAGCGCCGGGTCTGTCTCAGCGCCAGCGGCTGCCTCATCGCGACAGGGTTCCGTGTCGCCACTCGCCGCCGCGGTACTCACGCAAGAGGAAGAGCAGCCCCGGGAGGCGCCCCCCGGCCATCCTCCTTTCTCGGCCCCGGTGTGTCCGCAGCTGCTGCTACTCCTAAGGGGTCTGCTTCGGAGGAAACAAAGAAATAGAAAAAAAGAAGAAATATTTAAAAAAATTTAAAAAAAAAGGGACACACACAAAAAAAAATGCCGAAACACCTCCTTTCTCAGGAGCTGCACAGGCTGCAAAAGCACTCTGCTGCGGAGTGCCGGGGAGGAGGGACGGGGGAAGAGTGTGTGGGTGTGTGGGGAGGAGGAGGAGGAGGGGAGATGCCGGCGGAGCTGATGGAGGCGCCCACGCCGAGGGACGGCGCGTACGCGCAGGAAGGGCGGGCAGAAGGGATTCCCCCCCTTCTCCGGCGTGGGGGGCCCGGCGGACCCCCGCGGATGGGGCTCTCGGGGATCCCCGGGGGGATGCCGGCGGAGATCGGGGACCCCGGAGAGGGGAGTCGGGAGACCCCTGGCCAGCCCCGACGTGCCGCCGGAGCGGCTCCGAACCGCACCGAGCGCAAGCCGGGGTGAGCCCTACACCGGCCCGAGGCACAGGGGCTTCCCTTCGGGGTCCCGCCGCCCAGCGCAGCTGAAGAGGCAGCCGGACTGCTAAACCGGGCCAGCGGCGGGGATGGAGGAGGGGAGATTTAGTCCAGCGGCGGCTGCTCACGGAGCGTCAGTAATTTTGGTGAAGTCGAACAGCTGCTCCGTGTTTTAATATAGAAAGAAACGTGCAGCTATTTTTGTGTGGCAAGGTCAGAAACAAAGCCGGCACCCTTTTGTAAACGGCCATCAACAAACCCGAACTCTTAAGACATCGTGACGTACTCATAAAGCACGCGGTAACACGAAACATACCATCGTGTATATCAAGGCGACCGGTCCCGACAGCACCGAAAAGGTGCCTATGCGTGCCCAAGGTACCCAAGCCGTGCCTATGCGGAGCGTTATTAGAAAGAGGGGGGGGGGTGGGGAGGGTGGAGGACGAGGATGACACGACAGTGGGGGACGACACGGGACGGGGAGGACAGACACGACAGTCAGGCACACCGGGGGGTCTCGCAAGTACGACCTGTAGACAGAGGGATCTCCAGCATCAGCCCCCGGCCGAGCCCGACCCACCCGCCGCCGGCTACCGGGGCAGCGCTGGCCCAGCCGACACCCCCGCGGCTCCGGGACTTCGCCTTTCTGTTCTGCCGGCCGACGCGACGTTAAAATATATATATCTGTCTATATTTTCCCCATCTGTCGTCGTGGGGTTTTATGGTCCTTTACTGCGTTGCCACCCTGGACCCGTATGAAGAGAAATATCCGAATATTTACAATTTACAGAGACACAAGTCCCGGGAGCAGCGGGAACAGGAGCCTATTACCAAAAATGTGTTTTTCCTAAAAAGCCAAAGGGAGAACAGCTACTTGGGGTGTGTGGTGTTAGACGGATTCACCAGCAATTCGCAGTTCTAGTTCAGGAAAAGGAGTCTGGAGGAAACAGTCCAAGGTTTTGCAAAGCAAGGTATTACAAGGTGAGTTTTGATTGTGGGAAGCTGTCCTTTCTCTGCCAGGGTGCACCTGCAGAGCGGGATTTTTCTTGCTGGGAGATAGCTCTTTAAAAGTAAAAGCAGAGACTGAAGGAACATACTGATTTTTGTACCTATTCTGTTGGAATTCCTTTCCTGTTTGTATATATTAAATATTGTGTTCTGGCCATTTCCTATCTCTCCTGTTTTATGACAAAGAGTCATTCCTGTCCAGCAAAACAGAGCCAGACCTGTGTCGGTCATGATACAGGATTAACCTCCAGAAAAGAGTTTCAGGGGACTATATAATAGAAAATAATAAAATCTTCTCCATGAAGCTCTATTTCTGTAGTGATTTTAATGCCTGGCTTCCTCAGGTCTTTCACTGATGACCTCGGTATTTAACTAGTCTCCATTTCCTCTGCTAGCACCCTATTCATTTTTTTTTTTTTTGAGGTTTCTGGGTAACTTCTAAGCCTCCAAATAAATATATGACCCTGAGCAACTGCCTTGCATCCAGCCCGTGTAAAGAAGTACCACATGGAGCAGCTGGGGTGTTAGAGACATCGGCAAGCCTAACCCTGTGCACAAACCCTGCTCACCCAGCACCCATCAGCTGCAGAGCACAACAAAAAAGCCTTTAGCTTCAGTGACAATCCCCACTTGCAGACTGCACAGTGGTGTTTATCCCACTCACCATGGCACAAAAGGGAAAGGCCTAAGATTTACGAATACCAAGTAAGCCCCAAAACATTGACAGAGCAGAAATGTCTCACCTGAGAGGGCCAGTGCAGCAGTAGCTGACCTGAAAGGCCACAGATTTGAGCACCTGGAACCAGCCTCACAACCTGCCCTTACCCTCAGCTGTGGAGACTGGGGGTAGTGTGGAGACTTCAGAGCCTATCTTTGAATCCCCCTTGCCACCCCCCCAACTACCAGACAGCAATAACTCTTACCCACCTCCTTGCAGGGAGCCCACAGCACGGTGACAGTGGTGCTGCTGTGCTGGGACTGCTGCTGGCGCATTCCTCCGAGTGAGGTTTTCTGGCCGAGCGGCTCAGGGATGTGTCTGCTACTGGCAGCCGCTTTCACAGGTAGCCCGTGGGCAACAGCATGAGGAGTCTGCAAGGAAATCAGTCCCTGAAGGGTATTTTGGGTCTCTGGAAATGCAGTTTGACTGCACTTGCATGAGATAGGGGTTAAGCAGACCCCCACTTGGAAACAGGCAACTTAATGACCAACCCCTAATTACTAGAAATGAAAGAATAGCAGGCTGCCTTGTGAGACTAGGGTGTCATGACCCTCCCCATCACAGCTACGCTGAGTTAATCTGACAAGATTCAGAGAGGGAGAATCTGCCACTTCCCTCGATGAAATTTCAATGAAGTAGAATCCATCACCCTGGCGGAGAGTGACATTTTAAACTGCTTTAACTCAGTACCAATGTTCAAATTGATTAGCCTGTTTAATCTCAATGGAAATTCTCACCTCATTACATTAGCAGCCGAACTTCAAATATTTTTTGAATCAAATACTACTTAAACAGTATTTCAAAATACTTAGCTGACAAAATTAATCACTTAATTTCAAATTACTGTCTGTGTTTTATGCTAAATTGTCAATAGATGAAATATGTAACAGTTCTGGGAGCTGAGGCTACCCAGCTCTGAGGTTTCACAAAAGTACATATTCTCTTTGACTTGAAAAATGTCTCTCTCCTGGCTGAGCAGCGAGCAGAGCCTCAAAAGCAGGCTGTAGGCAGAATTTTCTAGCCTTCCAAAACCAGCTTATTCCCTGATGCATAGGATACTTGCCAGGGAATTAAGACAGGCAGGTTTGATTTTCCTCAGAGAGGGAAGAGAACTAACCCCAGTCCTCCATTTCCACTTAATTCTTTACCAGTCAGGGGTGGCTTCCAGCCAGGCTGTGAGTGAGTCTAAGAAAACTAGTAACATTCAATGCTTCACCATCCGCTTCCCTGTGCATCTTGTCTGTCATTTGCTGCTTCTTACTGGCTAGAAACCACTGCGGTAGGCGACGGTATAAAATTCCAGCTCACAGCTCTGTCTCCAGCAGCTGTGTTTTAAAAGACATTTTTAATTTAAAATAAAAATAAAAATCACTGCCTTAAATTTGAGATGCCAGATCCCTTCTGGCACTTGAGCCAAGCTTAGAGAGCAGGGAGAGCTGCTCACAATACACAGCTTGCCTTTAAAACATTATGGATCATAAGGAGCAGGAGGTATCTCTGTAGGTTAAGTGGCATCAGGTGTTTGTTAAAATCCTGCCTTAAACACCTGAAGACTTCACTGACCTCTGTCTCAGTTGCATTCTCAAGGTAGTGCTGCTACACTGTACTGGGGTTGCTGCATCTCAAGGTAGTGCTGCTACACTGTACTCGGGTAGTGCTGCGGTGACCAATGCTGCACAATTCTTCTATTGCTTAAAAGAAATAAGACTCCTTTGAATAAATAAGCTGGGATAGAAATATATTTACACTATGCACTTTTTTACAGGAAATACAACTTACTAAAAAATTGTCAGTAATAATACCACCACCCTAGAATTCACTACAGTCAAAACTAAAGGTTTTGAATTTTTAAGGTTTTTATTAGAGAAGTTGAAAGTTTCATCTCAGGACTGACAATAACATAATTATCTCTTTTCATTTATCTCGTTTATAGGAATATGTAGAATTTGTACAAGCATATACAATAAAGTAATTGGTGCTTAGTACATTGAAATCAGGAATCTGATTTGTTCTAAACTACCAGTTTTCCATGCAGTCATCTTTGAATTGGCAGCATGGACAAATTCCAAGCGGAATGCTTACATGCATTGGCAATATAACTACAGCAAGCGCTGGAAACATGCAAATTAACACATTAGCAATTTGTTTTTATATCTAATGGACATAAAAAGTTTATTCCTGATATGAAATTCTGAAAATCTGCATAAATACTTTTGTGTAAAATTAAATTAGTTATGTACTTTCCTTTTACTACAAGTATCAAGAATGCCCACGTAATTAATATACACACATATATATAGAGAGACCTCGTTATGCTAAAGGTCTTGGTAATTAATCAAACAATATTCTGTGCCATACATTTATTCAGTATTTACCAGCTAGTAGAATGACTGCGGTCATACAGTAGGCATTACAGTCTTAATAGCATTTGTATCACATGCAAACATACTCTTAGCATTTCTGCTTACTAATTTTATCACGTGGTAACATGTATGTGATTTTCTACAATGTCGTGATTCTGAAGTGTATAAATACTTTTTACATTTTCACAGTTACAAACTTTTTGCCAAAAGCCATTTAAACAATCTTTAAGTTACAATGAACTGTAGTATCTGGGATCTGCAGCAACAGGATGAAAATGCAATTTCTATACAAGCAATGTAGGATGTAAACTTTTCTTAAAGTGCCTAATACGCAATTCCTTAGAGCACTGATCAGTTTTGGCACAAACACACTGTATTTCTCTCACACCAACTATGGCAGTAACTTTTACAGGATATCGGTTTCTTTCAGACACGATAGAGTTCATATGGCACTTGTGAATGGCATCACTGGACTGCAGAAATAATCCTGTCAAGTTATTGTTGCAGTTGATGAATTTGGCTGATGACTTTGTACATACTGTATGTTTGAATATACGCAGTTAACTTTCAACTGCCAACTGTCTGCTGCCTGAAAAATACTTTGAAATATAATTTAAAATTGCCCACACAACTCTGTACTATACTGATTATCATGGTGACTTAGCAGAAGGTCCAGCTCGATGACATCAGGTGCTGAACATCTGACGAGTTGTTGCTTGTCAGGATCTGGCAGCATGAGGATTCTACACTATATGTCACACATAAGAACACAAATGGACAATAGGCTGACTTCCCTACAGTTTTGTTGCCATTTGAGGTGATGTTAAAAATATCTGCTGTTTCAAGACTCTGATTGTGTAATTCTGAGGCAGTCAAGCTGCCTGTTGAAATACAGAAAGGAATACAGGACTGGGTTTAAAAACTGTCTGCGTTGTCCAATTAGTGTTTTTCTGAACAAAGGAAATTCTTATCATGGAAATCCAACAAAGGAAATTCAGTGCCCAGTGTCAAAAAAGAAATAAAGCAAACCTTAAGACTTGGTGGTCCATAGCTACACTTTATACATTAAAAAAAAAACAAAAAACCAACACCTCTTCTCTCAAAACCAAACCAAACCAACAAGATGTGCCCACTTTTAAACCTCAGCAACATTATTTTGAATTTTGCTCTCATTTTAAGGATCCTGTGTTCTCCAAGCTCAATTTGCTTGTTGAGGCTTTAGACCACTGTTGCTGGCCTGCGATCCATCTCTGCTTCCAGCTTCACCATCTGCTGCATCTCCTTTGCCTGCAATCCAAAGTAACCACATGAAGCATTGTATTAGACCTTTCGTTCAAAATGAAACATGTTTTATATGACAGCGTCTGAGTGAAATACAGGCAAAACACAGTGAAAATATACGTAATAAAATTATGTTTACTCCATTCCCTCTCCCCCTATCCCAGTGCCATTCTGTTTTCAAAATCTGACGTAGTTCTAGTTCTTAAGTCTACAAGTTCCTGGAAAGTATTTTTGATCCTATTCTAAGACTCATGGGTTGACTTGCTGAAGAAACGTATGGCGAAATGCAGAAGCTCTGATTTTGGGGAGGAAAACCAGGCAGATGCTGATTCAACTGTTTTGCCTGATAGGACAAGTCTATGGGAATGCAGGCTTCAGTACTGTTGCGTGAGTACTGTGATGTGTTACTTCCTGAAATGTTTACAGATCTAGATCTATGATCTAGACTTGTTTCTTTCAAAAAGACAATGAATGTCAAAAATCTATCAGTGTAACATCTTCCTTGCAGTAGGCAAGATTTTTGTAAGTAGAAATTTTTTAATTAATTAATTTGTTTAAAATAATCTCCATCTGCCCTAGAGATCCTTATGAAAACATGCTGGTTTTCACCTCAGGATCGGACAACTCCTATATGCTCCATGGGATTATACACACTGAACCCACCTGAAACTGTAGCCAATGCACTGTGCAGAACACAGCAAAGAATGTATGCCAGATCTGGCTAAAAATTCTGCATGGCTCAGGCTTTGCAATCAGAGTTAAAAGCACTGTATATAAACAGTAACTGGCCTGGGAATTCCCTGCTTAAAGAGTTTTTTTTAAATTCCCTTCCTCCTCTCCCTCCCTCTTTCTCTTTCTCAGACACACACACATGCACGCTTACTCCTCCAGTGACTCAGTTACAGATTAGAAATTGCACTTTGGTTTGAATCTCTGCAGTTTAAAGGCACTGGGAGTCACCATTTCTTCATTTTCTCTGAGGGCTCTCAGTGTGGGAAGTTACTTAAATCCATAATCTGAATAGTTGACCCAGAGGGCAAGCTAACCCATCTATCTTTACAACCGAGCTCTAGAGGATTAGGACAGCTTTAGGAAGAGGCCAACAAAGCTATTATTTTCTTTGGTATAACTGCTTTCAGTACGTCATGCAGGGAAGAATGTTTACTGGACTTGATTTACATCAACTATGTTCTTCAAAAAGTAGTAAACGTTGCGTAGAAAGGGAAATTTGCTATATAAGCTCCTACTTAAGGAGTCACCTATTCCGGATATATAAACACATATTTGCATATGTGAAAATGGGCAGATGTAGCTCTAAAGTAATGAGATGCACAGCTATTCGTTTTGCAAGGTAAATGTGGGTTTGTGCAGATGTGATATATGTGCCTTCTTGAAAAATCTAGTGCTGTACTTGCATAATCATCATCATCATCTTGGAGAAAAAAGTAATTATGATAATAGCAAAGCAACTGTCATAAATATGATTAAAAATTAATCAATGCTCTCCATTTAAATGAGTTAAAAGCTTGAAAGTAATGAAGAAATAATTTTAACATGAAAATATGGAAACATAATAAATAAATCAATATGTACAACCTCTTCTGAAGTGTTGGCTGGATTTTGTCTGTGTGAAGTGAAACTCCAGATAAAAAAACCCCAACTCTCCTTGTGTCTGTTTCCTAGTGACTCACACATTTCACGTTTTAAGCTTGTGACTTAGCTACTGATACATAGTGTCCTATAAATATTCTGCATGCCAATATATGACGTACTGAATTATTTTACTGATAACTTGGTTTCAAAGAACACATTAGCATAGACCAGGATGCCCCGTTTTGCTAGTCTGAGGCTGGTTCAGACACTGCATTCTGCCGTGAACACACAGGCAATGACATCTCAAGATGAGCCTTCTGGAAAGCAGTGTTGAAGCTACAGTGAATTCATGAAGCGAGTGGCAGCTAATGGACTCTGCTTTCAAGATGCTTGCTACTTAGTGAGATCTAAGACAGTCTAAGAACCATATATAGTAAAACAATATTTTTTCCCTAGCCTAATCAATGCTTTTTTCTCCTCATTGTATGTCTATAAATTAATGTTGTTGGGTGGGTGCTGTCAGACTCAGTGGTGCAAGTTACAAGTATGCTACCAATTCAAGAACATAATTTGGATCAGGCAATACTTTACAACCGGATGTTTGAGCCTAATGTAACTATTTTCCCTGGTAAGACAGGGGTCAATAGAGATTTCTTGTTAGTAACAATTATTTAGGAAGCCACTGCAGCATAGCCACATGGTAAATACAATTGCCATACCTTGTGATGTGTTGGATTTTGAAGTGAATTTTAAAGCACTCTAAGGCTCTCTTCTTTAGACATTAAAAAGCTACTTCTAGCAATCTGTTCTGTATTTTGCTAGTCTGAGTGTGGAATTACTTTTTTTAATTACCATATGTGGATACTCCTTCTCTGTCTAACAGCATTAGCAGTTATTCATATGTATGTTAACACTAAAATAGTTTTCTTAGATTGCATTGGTTTTGTGTGGCAAAGTTCTGGTAGCAGAGGGGCTACAGGGGTAGCTTCTGTGAGAAGCTGCTAGAAGCTTCCCCTACGTTGACAGAGTCAATGCCACGGCTCCAGGAGGGACCCACCACTGGCCAAGGCTTAACAATAGCGATAGCACCTCTGTGATAACATTTAAGAAAAGGGGAAAAACAGCTGTGAGAACAGTAGTATAGAGAGGAGTAAGATGTAAGAGCAACAACTCTGCAGACACCAAGGCCAGTGAAGAAGAAGAGGGAGGAGGTGCTGCAGGTGCTGGAGCAGAGATGCCCCGGCAGCCCATGGAAGACCCTATGCCAGAGCAGGTAGATGCCCAAAGGAGGCTGTGACCCTCATGGGAAGCACCTGCTGGAACAGGGTCCTGGCAGGACCTGTGGCCCCATGGAGAGAGGAGTCCATACTGGAGCAGGTTTGCTGACAGGACTGGTAGACCCACACTGGAGTAGTCTGTTCCTGAAGGACTCACTCCACAGAAAGGACTCACACTGGAGGTCATGACGAACTGTGCCTATGGGAAGGACTCACACTGGAGAAGTTCATGGAGGACAGTCTCCCATGGGAGGGACTCCATACTGGAGCTGGGGGAAAGTGTGAGAGTCCTCAGGAGTGAACTTAAGCCCGGTAAGAAGGGAGGACTGGGGTGAAAGTGTTTTAAGATTTGGTTTTATTTCTCATTATAATCAAACCAGAGGAGGATAATGTCTGATTGGTAATAAATTAAACTGTTTTTTCCCCCAAGTTGAGTCCGTTTTGCCCATGATGGTAACTGGTGAATGATCTCTCCCTGTCCTTATCTTGACCCATGAGCCTTTCGTTACATTTTCCCTCCCCGGTCCAGCTGAGGAGGGGAAGTGATAGAGCAGCTTCAGTGGGCATCTGTTGTCCAGCCAGGGTGAACCCACCACACAGATCAACAGACACAGTTTAGAACTCTAAGCATATCCTTCAGTAACAACAGGTAATGTACAATACAAGTTAATCTTTAAATATTTCCTCTGCACATGACTGCTCAGATGCATCTGAATTTGGGACACTAAAGCACAAAATATTGTTAATACTGTGTCAGGCTCAAATACCTGTGCACAAACACGATTCACATTGTGTTCACTATGTCAATGGTACTTCCAATGGTTGCATTTACAGGGAGGGCTCCAATGGTAATGATTTAATTTAGAAGGAAAGCACACTGAAATAATAGTTTGCTTATTATACGTCCATCCTACCTTGTGTTTGAGACACTGCATGACAGGATTTCAAAAGCTGTTTGTACAAAAATAATAATGTCAAAATTGAGTAATACAACAAGAAGCAAATTAAATGAATGAAAACTGAAGTGAGATTGAAAAATTAATGCAAGAAAAACATACATAAATCAAAACAAATTTAAATTCATAACAGTTTGTATTGAAGGCTGTTTCTACCCATAATTCTACTTTTCTGCACTGTATATTTGTATGAAAAAATTCTTCCCTTGTTTGATCAGGACAAAAAATAAGTCAGGCATTGAAATTCCCATGAAACAAATACCACCTTTATCTTGATCCAACTAGTTTTTGTACATCAATGTGTCTAATAACAAAACCAGATCAAGCTGGGGGTTTGCTGTGGTGCACTTTTTGGGCTAAAAGGAAGTGGTTAAAACAGCAGGTATGAAAATATATTCTCTGATGTATCAAAGATAAAAAGCTGTTGAGGACTACGCCTGTGGTGGAGGCCACCACTTGCCCACACAACAGTGATAAACAGCACGTGAATGATTTTACTCCACTTAATCACTGATGATTTAAGCTGGCTTCATCTTTGCACTGAAGTTGAGTATGAGCAAGCTCATGTAGGCTGTTGGCATCTCTCAGCAGTGCACGCTGCAACCCTATGTGAGGGAAGTATCTAATTGCTTAAAGAGGTGACTCCTTTAATGACCCACACTTATTTCCCAGCAACCTCCCTCCCTTTTACATAAAGCATTTATCGCATTGTAGTTAAAAGCACAACTATAATAATTCCCTCTTGACCTTATGTTTTTAAATTTGCATCCAAAGCTCTCTGAAGCCAGTGGAAAGAAACCACAGATAACACCTATCTCTGGATCAAGCCCACCATTTTTTTCAACTATCACAGGGAGTTCTCTCACGCTCTCTACAGTGATGCTACAGATCCACTGTAGTCCAATGGCCTTCCCAGGTACTGACTTCCTCTGCCTTTTGATTATGTGCAGATATTGTTCAGGAGCAGACTGACTGACAGATCCATTCATGTTACATGTTAAGAGACGGCATCTACAGAAACCCTGTGCAGGAACAGACTAGGAATTTTGGTTGTTGTCCAGAAGGGAGGTGGAACACTCAGAAGACAGAGCCATGGTGGCTGGCGCTCGGTGGTAGCAGCTGCCTACGATCCTACATGCTGTCACCCCTCCAGAAATTAATTAGGCTGTAGCTTTTGGGGCTATAGGACTCTCTCCTGACAATGGAAATACTTGATTTCCATGTAATTTTCTCTTCCCTCCCGCTCTGCAAAATGGTTTTAATTCAGACTATGATGCCTGCCAGAAAGTTCCAGTTCTGCACATTCAGTAACGAAGAAGTACATAACTCTTGAAAGTAATGGATATTAAATGTACCCCTTCTCTCTCAACAAACTGAATTGCTGGGTATATTCCCCTCGCAGTTTACATTTGTGTAAGTGTGGTACTGCAAGGCCATGCAATTATTACAACTCTGCTGTCTCAACCAAGGGAGCTGCTCAAAATATAGCATTGCTTCTACCAGAAATAAGATTAGAATTTTCCTCTCCTTGCCAAGTAGTTCTTCAATAAAAAAAACCAAAACCAAACAAACAAATAAAAAGAGTTTATAAACTAGCAGAAAATAATAAGGTATTTTAATTAGGAAAGGGTGTAATCCCCATACTACTACACATCTCTAGAATTCAGTCCAAACTAACTGTCTCTTAGAATTCACAGATGCTCTGTGCATGTTTCATCTCTATTTTCCAGTCATCACTGGAAATGTATCCAAGACTAAGGAAACAGATTTGCTTGAGGTACTTTGGGGGGGTAATTAAAATGGATATGCTGGGCCTTTTATGACTGCCATATCTAGCTAACGAGTATCAACATGGCTGAACAGCTGAAAAGACAGACTCTTGATAAGCAGTCTAGCTTTCACATGATAATCTGAAACAAATCTGGTTCTCTATCATTATTTAAGTCATTTCACCTCTTTGTTTTAACTCTACAAGTAGTTGAGTGACCACGAACAAGGTAACTTTCCCAAGTTCAGTAATTGCTTACATTTAGAAGCATTCTACTTAGCCTGATTCTGATTACTGTTCTCACTAGCTTGCTTTTCTTTTAAACCTTTAAAGTAAGATACCTGCTCATTCTGCTTCTCCAAGACTTCTAAATGCTCAAGTTGGACTTTTTTCAACTGATCCATTTCCTTTGACTGCTTCATTGCCAGCTGTAAGCAAGAGAAAATTATGGAGGGCAAATGTAACACATTATTAATAAGCAAAATAAAAACTTCCTTGAAACATAAACATATATACATTGTGTTTCCCCACTTGGATGGCACAAAACATCACAAGAGGCCTACTGTATCACCCAACCTTAAGAAGAGCTATTAATATAATATTTATATTATACATATTACATAGATAATATATATTACATAAAAGTGGCAAATACAAAACAATGACTGGTAATTTTGTTAATTTAAAATAGCATCCTCTCATATAGATGCTGCACCCTTTATGCTGCAAGTATGCAGAACAAAGCAAGGACAAACATCTGTTTCTTTACTAGAGCTGGATTCTCAACACAGAGAAATGAAAACGAATATCCAGAAATAGTGCCCAGTGACTTTGTCAAGGTTATAGTTACCCTCTTCCTTTCTTCCAGGAACTTTTTTGTGTTGCTGCTGTTCAGTTCTCTGACTCGCCTAAAAAATGCAAATGTTGTCCATGAAGACTAATTGAAAAAAAAAAGAAACCCAAAAGCTACAACAAAGAGAATCGCAAACTTATAAGATGTATTTTTGTTTCTGATTATCTGTACCATGTGGGACTAACAGGAAATTGTACACTCTGACTATGCTACTGTACACTTAAAGGTTTCCAAGCACATTAACAGTATGATTGAAGACTTGGAAAAAGACTAAGATTATTGTAAATCAAGTTTGCTTTTTTCTTACTCAAGAGTGGTGGACAGAACTTCTAAAAAAAAAAAAAGTTTAATTAATTTGTGTATTCCTCACTACACTCTGCTCTTAATTTATTTTGGTATATAAGAAGTGCTACATCTCTTAACAGTGGTAATAGAAAAATCATTCAATCATCATAAGTAAAGTTACAGCTTACCAATGCTGCAAGGTTCTGTTATTTAAGCAAACATCTAAGTATACAAATAGTATTTACATAAAATAGGTAACTGCAAAGTGTTTCTTCCTAAGATTTCCATCATGAAATATACCAAAAATAGTTCAAAGAACTGCATCGGACTAATGGCAGAGCCTGAAAACCAGAACTGAATTCAGACCGCTTTAAATCTGGGAACAGATTTAACTCAGAGTCATTAGGGAGGTCTTGCATTAACTAAGCATGCAGTTACCAAGGGCTAGAACGACTCATTTTCCTGATGAACTTGGAGTTTGTAATACTCAAGGGACTTAGTTCAATTCAAGCCTTTTGACCAAAATAGCCCAGTGCCAAGGAGGGAATATACAAGAGGAAAGAATGATCCAGATGGCAAGCCCGAAGTGCAGGGGAAACCCTGAAGGCTTTTGAGACATCATCATGTAGACTCTGTTTTTATCTGCTTATTTTGAAACTTTTAGGATAAATAGAAGAAACTTAAAATAGCTGTAATGCAGATTAATCCTCAAAAAGGTCTCAGTAGCTGTACTGGCAAGTGTCTGTCTAATCTCTCCAGTCAGTTAGGGTTGTCATGCCCAAATGTGCTGTGAGTAACCCACTTTTGCAAGTGCAGCGCCCTCGGTTTACTGAGCGTGAATGCTGGCTGGGCTGCCAGTGCTGGCTGTTATGAGGGAGAAAGCTGCAGTGCAGTTCTGGAGTGGAGAAGCAACATGTGTGCTGTTGTGGAGTACTCCTGCTTCTTCACTCCTATTTTCCCTCCCCATCTCCACTGATTATCATCACTTTTAGCACTCCTTCCCTCTGTTTCACCTCTCCTCCATGTTATCAGTAGATGAGGGAGAAAGCCTTTCACTAACACCAGCTCCGTTGTTAGTGATGCCGCCTCTCCAGTTCTACCTCCAGCTAGCATCAAACCTCAGGTTCCTTTTTCAGTATAGCCCTAATTTCATTTAAAAAGCAACAGCAAAAAGGTTTCATGCACTTCAAGGGTTAGCCCCAGTTGGCAATAAGGAACCATGAAGTTGTTCACTTACTCCCCCGCCAGCAGTGGGATAGAGGGATAATTGGAAAGAAAAAGGCAAAACTCATGGGTTGAAATAAAAGCCAGTTTAACAGAACAGCAAAGGAAAGGGGAAAGCAACAACAATAACACTCATAAAGAAATACACAAAACATGATTAGGAAACTGGAAAAGCCCCAGCCTGCTCCTGAGCAGTGATTTCTGCTCCCACACCAGCTCCCCCAGATATATGTGGAGCATATATAAGGTCACATGGTATCGAATACCCCTTTGGCTAGTCTGGGTAAGCTTCCTGGCTGTGTCCCATCCCAGCTCCATTTGAAAATTAACCCTACCCATACTGGACCCAGTAAATCACAATTATTAGAAGGATAAATATAAGAAAAGCACTATTTTTCCTAAAATGGTCATCTAAAATACATTCAGCACAATCATTAGACATTGTTTCCATACATAAAAGCATGGTCTTAATAAAATTAATCCATTAGTTCACCTGTCAGCCTTTAACAACATTCTTCCCTTCTCAAGAAGGGAGATCTAATACTTACCTCTCTCTCTCAGCTTTATTTTTGATAGATTTGTCTTGGCTTATGGCTTTGCTGTTCTCCATAGATATTTTAGCCTGATTGGCACGCATTTCCTTGCTTTCCCTAGAGAAAACCAAAGAAAGTCATTAACGTCCAAGACACAATTGTTGAAGCTGGTTTCCTGATACTACTCTACACTGTGGTTAATTTTGTCCTTGAAGCATTAAAAAAGAAGAAAGAACAAACCACATGAAAATTGCCTTCTTTTGGGTAGACTTTATACAATTTGAACAGCATTCAGAAATCTCCATTTGTTCCAGAAAATATAATCTGAAGGATCAGTTTAAAATACTTTTACATTCTCAATGTTATAAAAGGGTATAAAATACTCTTTTTTCTTCCTAGTATATAAGAGTAATTCCAGTATGAGCTACTATCAGCCATTTAGAAAATACAATTTGCCTTTTAAAGCTGCCTAAAAAAAACCTGGCAAATCCTACACTTAGAACATAACTGCAGTATGAATAGTAGCAGTATTTGGTAGCTGTGGTATGAACTGACAGGCTTCCTTTTAAGACTTCTAATTCAGGCCTGACAAAAGCCCTGTGGTTTAGACCATGGTCAGACTTCTGTTCCATTTCTCCTTCTGGCCCCATGAACCTTGTAACCTTTTTTGTTAAACAAGACAGCTTTAACAGGAGGGTGGCAATCACCTTCCAGGGATAATGTCCTGAATGGTGTGGCTTGACTCAGGAGGTGGAAAACCTCTTCAGTGTTTCAGCCAGTATAGCAGAAGAACAGAAAATCAGTAAATAAATATTGCGTTGATTTAAAAAGGAAAAGAGGTTGTGCTTCTTTGTTGGGAATGGCTTCTGGATTGTGAGTGAGGAGGAAAAGGCTTCTTGTCACTCTGGGCAAGCCAGCTCACCTCTGAAACAGCCATCCCTGAAGGCTACCTCCCACTTTCTGTCTGTTTAGCATTCCAGCACTTGCAGCTCCTGATCTTAAGTGCTTATTTAAACAGGAATTATATATGGAAATTAGGCAGTGAGTAACGGATTGTAAAGTCCCCAGTAGAGCATAAACATCTAAAAGTTACCCATTGCAAGCCAAGGCAGTACCTTAGTCTCTTTTTCTGGACACGATCCTAAGTGGCACACTAAACAATTATTGTACCTATTAACCCAAAATTCTAAGTACTTTGTATGCACAGAAGAGGAGGGGTGTGGCATATAACAGAGTGCTTATTTTAATGAAAAATCATTGAATCTTTTTTAGCTGTCTTTCAGCTCTAAACGACATTAATGATTAAGTAGCACAACGCAACTTTGGAGCTTAGCATTTTCCTCAGTTTAAAGTTTTTATTAGAGAAATACAGTGCCTTTTTTCCTCCAAGAGTTCAGAGGGTGAAACATTTCCTGAATGCAGATTTAAAAGCAGTGGTTATCCTAGCAAAAATTAGATCAGGTTCTAAAAAACGTTGTGCCGAAATGTGTTGTGTCACATTTCATTCCAACAGTCCTTTCTCCAAATAAAAGCTTTTATTTTCTATACTGAATTTGAAGTAATTTTCCAGCACATTACCTTAAGAGCAGTATTGAAATAATTTATTTTTATTACTGTACTCAAGGATATGAAAAAAGTTAAGTGTAGGTGTTCAAATTGATTTAGCCTATTTGCATCAGATATAATTTTAGAGCAAAAGAAGTTAAGAGGATTAGAGGACTACCATGCATCACAAATGACTTCAAAATGAGGCTTTGGCCATAGATATGGCTGAATCACAGAATATCAGGCATTGGAAGGGACCTTGAAAGATCAGCTAGTCCAATCCCCCTGCCAGAGCGGGAACACCCAGATCAGGTCACACAGGAACACGTCCAGGTGGGTTTTGAATATCTCCACAACCTCTCTGGGCAGCCCGTTCCAGTGTTCTGTTACCCTCACCATGAAGAAGTTTTTCCTTATATTTAGGTGGAACCTCCTATGTTCCAGCTTGCACCCACTGCCCCTTGTCCTATCATTGGGTGTCACTGAGAAGAGCCTGGCTCCATCCTCCTGACACTCACCCTTTACATATTTATAAATATTAATGAGGTCACCCCTCAGTCTCCTCCAAAAAGAAAGAGCTAAAACATCTATATGCAACTGTTGCTCTATTGTGCAAACTATAATCTAGTTCTGAGTTGCACTGCTGTCAGGTCTTACTCTGTGTGTTGGGTTTTCACTGCTTGCAAGAAATAATAAGTATTAGTATTTAAAAAAAAACAAACCTAAAACAGCGCTTGTAGGGACAAGTCGTTTCTAAAATAGCGCTTCTCAAAGACAGGGCCAAAGTTCTAGCATGACTTCACTTCTCAATTGCCTGGTGTGGGGCTTTGAACAGCAAAGGAAGTTCAGCCCATGCTGGCCTGGCTGGCAGTGCTATGCCACTAGGAAAAACTGCCCCCCGCTCACATGTGACACCTGTAGCCAGAGTTAGCTGGAAGAAGCAGGTAGGCAGGATGGTAAAGAAAAAAAGGATTCTGAAAACGTGGCCCATGAACTGCAATATTTAACTTCTGATCCTAATGTTGGCAGTGGACTGTACCTCTGAAATTTATACACAAGTGTTTTAAAGGGATACTTAGCTTTAAGCATTTAAATCTATCCTTGGAATTTATACATATATTTAGATGGCATTGAAGTGCATTAACATGTTATTTCATGTCACCAGTACTGTTTGAATGACTAGAAATCTCTTCTTTGATTAAAAATAATAATAAAAAAAAAAAATCAAACACCCATACACATGATTTTTCTTTCCATCTCATGTTACTTTATCCAGAGCACACAGTGCTTGTGACTAACAGCTTCACATCCCCAGTGTCCGCAATGCTGCAAGCTCACTACATCCAAGTCAGTTAAGCTAACCCAGTCTAGGGTAGCAGGGGGCACAGCACCCCTGGAGTTCAATAAGCTTCAGATTTTAAGTAGTATCTGCTGCCTTCTGCTTTGTTTTTAAATGAGCTCAAAGTACAAACTGCAATTGCTTTTTGTACTGCACACAGAGGAAAAGTATTTACCCTACAGCAGATAACTACATCACTTTAGATTACTCATCTTTCCTACTACTCCTGTGCCCTCTGTTGTGATACCGAACTCATTATCACAGCTCACAGAGAGCACAGCTGCAAGAACAGCATGCTGAGAGCCTGGTCCACCTCCCACACTGCTCTCAGATAGACCAGTTTTTTTCCTATGCTTACCCAAGTCCTCTCTTGGCTATTACATACACCTATACAGATAAATGTATACATATACCTACACTCAAAACAGCCTATAAACAAGTTTACAAATCATTAAGTGTAAAGTTCTCTTTGTGGCATTGTTATTCACATTTCAATATTTCACGTTCCAAATTCTTCTGAAATATTCATAGACAGACAGTCAAATTTGTTTTAAACAAGACAGACCCCAGTCTGCACATTTGGGAGTTACATACAAATTCCTAAAGAAGCAGAAGCACACTAATTGCAATTTCTAAAGCAGAAAGAAATTTGCAGGTTGTTACTCCTAGCACAGCAGAGGAGTAGTAGTTCTCAGTATTTCTCAGAATACAGATTTTAAAGTCTGGTTCTCAGTAGCTCTGAAAATAGAGCAATACATCGACTGAACACAAATGATTTCTAATAAGGAACAAAACCCATTAACAAAAGTGTAAGAATCATTTACAAGAAACAATATACGGCTGTTTGAACAGTGTAGAGATACAGAAATCCCAAACCCAAAGACAAAAACCATTAAGAAAAAAAGCTTAAACCCCACCCATACCAAACCTTTTCCTAATGTAAATATAATTTCCTATAACAACAGCCTTTAGCAAAGTTATGAGAATCACAGAACAAAACCCAAAAACTTACTTTCAAAAAGATGAGGGGAAAAAAGTCTTATTCCACAAACAGGCTTAGTCTTCTAAGTATTGTGATGAATTTAAAATAGGACAGAAAACAAAGCGATGGGATTTCTCTGGGCTGTTACAGTCCGGTGTGATTTAGAGATACAGTACCAAGGACTGCACCTTCCTCTGGCCAGTATCTTTTGAATGATGCATTTGTATTATAATTTAACAATTTTTGTACTTCATTTTTGAATGGTTATTTTTTTGCAGGACAGCTTGAATGCATGGGTTAACACAGAGATTAACATAAAGATGAGCTCACAGCATTTTGCTGGGACAATTCTCTGCTGGATAGAAAGCTTGCAGAACCCAGCATGTGTTCTCTCCGATGCAAAGATAAGCTGTTTTTTCACTCAGGAATGTAAAAAAATAATTTAAATTCCTTCTTTAAATGTGATTTATTTATTACTTTTTCCCCGTGCTATTTATGTGAAAGATGCTGAAGACAATGATATATGAATATATATATATGTATGTACATACAGGCACATTTTGCATTCATATACTTTTAAGCTACTTTGCATAATAGATCATAACAGAAGATATTCCTCTACTTACTGACATTTTTAACACTGTGGATATGATTTGTACTTAATGTTATTTAATTACAAATGGGCAGAATGGTTAATGACAAAAGCAACATGACAGTAGTGTCACACAGTATCTTCTGCATGCCCAGTGATTACAACAGGATATTGTAGGAAGATAAGTCAGTCTAATGTAGCTTATCCTGCTACCCGTTGTTTTTATGATCTTACTTTTCATGGATCTCTCTTATAATTGCCAATGCTATAAACACATCCATCCACAATCACTAGCAACATCAAAGAGTAATTCCATATTAGGTACTTCTCGGCTTCCAGCTGCTGATTTGAAGTTTCTGGGTGAAGTCTAGGCATTGGCAGTTGATGCAAACTACCACCGCTTCATCACATCTCCAGCCTTTCATGAAGTTCAGATCATCTAAATCAGTTAAGAAGCTCGTTCCTGCATTTATCTAGACCTTGTATGATCACTTCTTTTACTTCTACTGTGCACACAGCCCAGTACCTCTTGACAGCAGCACTGGAGTTTCCAATGCAAGAAACTAAAACATTATACAAAGCAGACATAAACCAACCCGGTAGGACTGCCCTGCTCACCTGTCATGTGAAAATTTGAGCTGCTGGGTTTGTTGCTCATGAGCATTAATCAGCAGTTTCTTCAGTAGTTCACACTGTTGGTTCAAGTGTAAATCACGGATTTCTTGCTCTTCAGCACTGTGCGTATTGATCATCTCAGACCACTCTTTAGTGTGCTGTGCCACGATCTCTTTGACCTGTGAAGATTTAACAGCAGCTTTGCTAGAGGTTTTCAGCTATGCTAATAGATCAACTAATACTGATGATGAAGATGTAGTAAAGACAATTATAAAAAAGATTATAAACAATGCAGCTAAATTGTGGAAAATGAAGTTATACCAATGAAGTTACTAAGAAAGCCACTGAGGACACTACAGTGTATCACAAAAACAGATGTAAAACAATCCCTGCTATTAGGACTCTATTATCTAAAGTGCCTTGAATAAATTGGCTGTGTTTATGCTCTTGACTGTACTATTGTTATTTTAAAACCTTCTCTAAGACTGAGTTCATAATAAAACAGTTTCATATTTTTGGTTGCCAAGAAAAAAAAATAATATTTAAAGTGTTGAAATTAACAATGGAAAGAACATCGTGAGCAGGATTTCTCTGAGGGCTTAAATACACTCTTTGATTTTGTGGAGACAGTTTTACAAATATAGTCAGTTCACAGAGAAATCCTGTATTTAATACAACCTCAATCTGAAGATGGGCTACATACATATCTTTGTTTTATATTCATTAAGTCAGCAGGGAATCTGACAAGTATTCTTCTTTTGCTTATCTCCCAAGACTCACAAGAATAATGAGATTAAAGTTTTGGAAAGTTCCCAAGAGACAATATGAAGGAGTCTAAATCACCAGAGGTGTTATTATAAGAATATATTGCACTCAATGATTTAGAAAAGAAGCTAATAGAAACATATATCCTATTATCCTTTAATAATTATCTTTGGGTATTTTGCCAAGCTATCCTACTTTTCCATAAATGGTATACAAAATATGCCTCACAATAAACCTATTTTCAGGTAGTCATTTCAGCTGCTACTATGGTAACTAATAGCATCTGGGTCATCTTCTGTAAAAGTTAACCTTATTCTTCAAATCGAAAATTGCAACCCTGTTGCTCAGAAAATGAGAGACCAGTGCCAGTTTTTTAGGTGTGGGTCCACATAATGCAGAACAGCTCTTTTGCACACACCAGTGACAGTGAAAGAAGAAGGGACTTTCACAGCGTCAGTCTCCATTCTGCCCTGGAGAGGCTCCTCTGAAAGCCCTACTACACAAAGCTCATGTTGTGCAATAAAGCCGGACTCCTAATGGGAAAAAACCCAACACAACAAGTAATTTTTTAATATATCAGGGTGACTACCACTACCTGAAACCCAGACTGACATTTAACTATAGTTAAATAATGGTCCCGTATTAAATCAGATGGGATTGGAAGCAGAAGCAACTGATACAGAGCTACCTGGAGTTTTCTGCAGCTGTCAAAAAAACCAAAAGCATTTTGAGGCAGCAGATTGGTATGACTGATACAGCCCTAATTCATCAGGGTGTTTAAGAGTGAGTGTACCTCCAGCAAAATGAGCCATGCTTATTTTTGGGCATGTGCTAAGTGTACTACTAAGCCAGAGCCTACTGACTATGAAGTGGTAAATACCCTGAAGGATGCAGAGCAGTTAGTGGGAGTAGTACTTTTAATAAGATATTAATAAGGCAGTACTGCTTTCAGAGCCAGAAAAACATGAGAATTCAGTTTTAAAATGGGTCAAAGTAAATGCTTGGATGTTGGTAAGGAAAAGACACTTTTCAGATGGAATTTTAGAAATGTCAAGGGGCACACACTCTGGCTCCACCCTGGCACCCACCTAAGGCACTTAAGTTAGGACTAAGTTTAGTCCAAGCTCCTTGTGTTGCCGATGTGAAGAGGGAAACAGTTTCCAAGCAGGACTTACCACACCTAAACACTGCCTGGAGATGCCTCTCCTACCTACAGGGTCAAAAGCAACTAGACACTTCAGTTAGGTTGCTTGAATCTCCTCTCAATAGTGACCTCACTTGGCTTATCAACCCCCAGGGAGATGTAGAGTGGAATTCATGGAATTTACAAATCAATCATGGCTGAAGTTCTTGGGAAAACTGATAACCTTATTTATTTATTTTCAATGCAGAGTTTCCAGATAGAGTCATCTCCATCCATAATTTTGAAAACAAATAAAAGGTACATGTAGATACAAAGTCCTGCATAACTGGGCATAGCTAGAGCCTCAGCAGAAGAGGGATCACATACTCAGAAAACTGCTATGGTCACAATGTTAGAAGGTATTAATATTTAAAAATAGTCGAGTTCTATTATGTAACCCAGGAAGCTGGCTGAGCCAGCAGCAAATCAGACCTGTGTACCACACACCTTGGCACAGAAGCCAACACATGGTTCTTTACACAGATTTGGGATTCAAATTGCCTTTCTGCAGAGAACACTGACTGGGCTCTGCCCCCTTTCAAACATCAACAGACTCCTAGTGGGAACTGTGACAGAGCTGGCCAAGTATTCTCCTCTACCACTTGCTGGTCTGCAATTCTTCTGCCACTTAGGACTGGGTTTCAGACTAATTTAGAGTATTAGAAAGTGCAGGGGATATTACAGTGTAAGATCTGATATCTGATGCTGTAAGAGCATTTTACATTGCCCTAAAATGTCAGCCAGGCATTCCAGAATTGCTTTTATTTAAAGCCTCCTTACACTGTAGGGAAAATGTAAAATAATCTTTGCATAAAAAAAGAATTGTGGAACAAATAAGTGTATAAATAGTGGAAGCCATGGTGAAAGCAAGTATTTTGTGACTTAATTGCACAGAATATTTAGAAAGCCCTAACAAATGCAGAGAAACAAAGACTCAAGGGGCCATTGCAAATGAATAATGCGATCATTGTTTTTAAGGTGTTGTACACTACAGAGGAACAGAAGGCAGGAATCCTGTATCTCCGGTACACTGACACTAAAGAATCCTAGAATCTCTCGAGTTGAAAGGGCCCCGTAAGGATCGCTGATTCCAGCTCCCAAAGAAGAAACCCGTAAGGAGACTTAAGCAGGACAGTACATAATCTGAGAAGATAGGAAGTAAAAATCATAAAAAATCTGCCTAGACAGGTGTGTTGGTAATTTCAAAATCAGCATGCAGTCTAAGAAGCAAGTATTGCTCCTCATAAAACAAGTTTTTCTCCAGGGGTGGGAAAGAAAGAGACAATTTCTTTTTTTAAATATCCTACAAGCTAGAAGTCTCATTTCAGGTAGAGCAAGATATAATCTGATGAGAATGATGTAAGGGATTTGCCAGTTACAGGACTTGAAATACACAATTTGACTCTGGTTCAAATGACCTTAGAACTCAAGACCATTAAATCATCTGAAATCCAATTTTGCAGCAGATCTGTGATACACTTCAAAGGTCAAATGCAGTAAATTCACTGTACATCCCTGCTTTCCTCCAGTTTATTAGCATCGTAGTTAAAATGACTGTTTCCTTTGCACTGGTTTGTGCTCTTGTCCTACTTTCCACTATTAAGGTAGAGTTGCTTATCCAAAAGGATAAGAAAAATTACCATTAGCTAACTTCTCTCTTTCTGGTTCTACAGACTGTGTTTGCAATCCTGTCCTTTCATCTGTTCCTACACTGGGCCTAAGAGACTAATTAAAATCTTGATAAGGAAATTTCTTTTGCACAGCATAGATGCAAGATGTTTGTTTAGTCACTAAGTTCAAGCAGGCAGAATCTTTGAAGTAATCTTTCCTTTTTTTTCTTTTCATCCTCTGCCTGCTTGATGTTGGGACTTACTTTTCTAACGCAGGGCAGTCATTTGCATTGGCTAGGTTAATTTTGTGTGAAGTACACATTGGGACATTCAGATCGAATTTAAATATTTTGTCAAACTTGGGCTAGATGTTTCCTCATGACAGGGAGACTTTTGTAAATGAAAGGTCTCTTTGGTGCTAGAAGTACCTGCACATTGTGACACACAGCTGCACTGGAAGACATAAGTTGTAATTAAAGATGAATTATGGTACAACCTGATACAAAAAATTAGGGGCCAAATGCTTAGAAATGCTGAACAACTGTTAATTAATCAAACTCCTACTGTATCACTGTAATGCGTTCAGCATTTCAGAATTTAATCTAATTTAATTGCACCTACCTTCATCTAGGAGAAAAGTAAGTTTTCCTATGGTCTTGAGTCCTGTTTTCCAACCTGTTGCTTACAAACCTTTGAATCCAGGAATAATTCAAGGGCCCGAAGACAACAATTGAAACAAAAGAAGTCTGTGAGAATACTAAAATCTGAACATTTTGATGGAGTCACAGTGAGAAAGCTATTGGGAAATCACTGACCTAGAGAAAACCAGAGAGGTAAATGACTTGCATGGGAGTACTTCAGGAATTAGGCAACACATAGAGGCTTGGCATTTCAAAGGAGCTTACATTTAAGTCTCCTTTGAAAATGTCACCCTAAAACCTGACATGGGACTGGACAAAAATTTTTTTTCAGGTATGGATTAAATTGAAGGCAACCCATTTGAAAGCAGGATTTTAAAAGGAAGAGAGCTCAGAAATTGCATACATTTGTGGAAAGAGAAAACGTGAGTCACATTTATTCGAAGATTAATTTGAAGAATACTTGGATGTCCCTCATGTACAACTCACACCTCCTAACTCCAGACTGTGAATGACATGGGTGAGAAGCAGAGATCACAGCAAAGAATTTTCTACACAATGTAACTTCAAATGAGTTTTAGAGTGTATGTCTGGGTGATAGGGAGCTAGTGCTCCTCAGAGAGTTTATTTCAGTAAGAAATGAATGAATTATCTTTTAAGTTGTCAAGAAATATGCTTTTAAGGAAACTGTTCTGGGTTTTTCATAGGAGAGGTAGATAGGCAGATAAGACAGTGCTACACTAGGCTTTGTTCCTGGGCTCTTCCTGCATCTTTGGCAAAGCAGATAGCAACAAGACAGAAACCTTGTTTAGAAAACCAGTATCTTATCCTGGTGAAATAATATCATCAAAGAATACAATTAGCAGAAGAAAAGACGGAAATTATTTTATTCTAGTCTCGAAGATGTGGCTGCTTTTGTTTGTATGTTTTCTACACTTGTCTGATTTTTTTTTTACAGGTTTCTGCTTTTACACTAATTCTCCTGTACAGTGGTTACCTTCCTGTATGCTTCTCCTTCCAGACTATTTTGTACATGGATGTGTCTTCTAGCACAGCTGCCACCCTCTAGTTTGGACATCTTTCAGAAACTTGAAAGCATGTCAACTGGTGGCAGATAAAACTTTCAAAGGAAACATGAAGTCAGTTAGCATAGTGGTATAGAAGTGTAGAGAAAGCAGCTCTAAACAGCTGGATATGAGTCATGAAACACAGCTGGATAACAGCTTTTTCAAATGAACTGAGGTTGAGTCTCAGAACCCTTTCAGTCTTCAGCACCTTGGAGAAAACAATGCAAGTAAACAATACTAGAAATACAATGAGCAACATGGACTCCTCCTTTGCTAAGAGACAGACTGGCAAGTCCATGGTGACAATGAGGGAAAATGAGAAATAAACTTCTTTATGTATATATTTTGAGGAAATGATTAGCATTCAAATTTCATACATAACATATTCATCTCTTTGTTTAGCTAGAACTGATACAAATGACCAGTTTAATTTCATGAGGCATGAATAGGGCACTTGGTTCAATAATTTTTAAAAGGGCAGGAAATTGACATTGCTTTTTAAAATTTTTTTAAGAAACACTTTTAGACACTCAATTACTCCCATTCTTTTCAACATGTTATTATTGCTGAAAATCATTCATATGCTTCCAAGAAAATTAACTACCACTTGGGTCTCAAAATCTCTTTCAGATGTTGCATTTGTTAAAATTGGCTGTTTGCTTACCTTAGATTTGTGATCTGATGTTAGTGTTTGAATTTTAATTTCCGTTTCTTTCTTCAATTCAAGACAGTTACTTCCTCTAAAAAAAAAAAGAAAATTACAAATGTGTGCCACAAGTTAAACATCTTCTCATTCAGTCAGCTCTTACTAATTAAAATGTTAATCAAAGTTGAAGTGCTGCAGTGTATTGGAATGAAATTATTTCTTCTGGCAATTTATTCACAACTTACAAAATATTGTTGGATTAACGATCATTCAGTTCAAACACCACACAATTAATTCTAGATTGGCCCAGCAATTATTCCGTTGCTGAGGATATGTCAAGTATCTCCATTTATGATACTTGGTTCTTTTTCCAGACTTAAATACCTTGCCAAGAGAAACCAGTTACTGCCTGAAAACTTACAGGCATCATTGCCTTGCCATGATTTTATCCTGTGTTTTAAAAGTAATTTTTGCTAGGTTTTTTTAGTTTGAGGCTTGGAAAAAGAAGTAATTTGGATGATGCCTCACAGGGCAATTACTTGGGCTGTGCACTGGGTGGGATGGAGGTACAGAAAAAGTATTCCGTTGCAGCTACAATAGAAATTTCAGTTATTGTCTAACCAAAGTAGATAAATTTTTGAAGGCTGACAAGCTCCATATTTAGCAATCTTCTTGTTCTCTTTTTTTTTTTGTCTGGAATACTACAATATACTGAGTCTACTTTAACATAACTGTAATATTTCAGTGTTGGATCATCCACTGATGTAAAATGGTGTAACTCCACTGGGTGGATGGAGCCACATTCATCATAGCATCTGATGCTGGCCCTAATAAGAATGGTTATTGCTTGACTGCGCTAACATTAATCCATGTTTGCTCTAGAAAAGGAGATTTATGAAACTCTTAACAAGTTTAAAACCTATTTTAATATCAAAGTACTGCTAAACTTCTGAAAATTAGGAGAAAATTTTATCATCAAACAGTCCCAGGGAAACCCTTACTGAAAAGAGTAGTGTGATGTGCCTTGTGTTCCCAAGGGCCACCAGAAGGACCAGTCATTTATTTTCTAGTCATAGCAAGAGAATTTTTGTAGAGATTTCTAGCACCCATTTGACACTTTGGAAGTAATGACCAATGTTACCTCCACCTGAAAAAAAAAGACAGCTGGAAAAGAAAGTGTCTTTGATTACGCGTGTGGGTAGCTGTGATCAGAGTCTGGCTATAATTCCTATGTGATTTGTCATACAGCATGAATGAGACCGCTTCTTAGGTGAATCAAACATATTTTATCCCAAATTAGTCTAATGGGTTCAATGACTGGACTTCTCAGAATCTCAGTCATCAAAACCAGCAGCTGATCCCTTCTCTGGAAATGCAGCTGTAACTCAAAGCAACTTCCAGGCAGGCTGGACATAATGAGAATTCTTGAATTCTCCCCAGCTGCAGTGGCCAGTCCATGGTTCAACTATTGAGTTACTGCTGGGACAGCCTGACCCAGTGTCACATGTCCATGCTTATGCATACACATACACCTGAATTTGTGGACAGTTGTGATAAATCAGAAGGATCTTTATGTGACCTTAACTCCATTTCAGAGTGGGGACATGAGCATACATACTCCCATAAGCCTCTCTGAGATTTGTAAGCATTTGAAATGTACAATAGAAATAGCACAGGGAGCAAAATCCTTTCCATCTGTCAGTGAATTAGCATGTGATTTAAAAATTCTACTTTGTGGAACAATATGCAGTTGACATTTGTCACACCATGTGGCAGAAATGGACCACTAAAAACTGCACAACAAAATCAGAAAAGAAAGTCTTCTACAGACCTATCAAAAAGCCTTTTTTTTTAGGAAGTACCTAACAATGTCAATATGAATGCCTGGAAAACACATTTTACGTGTTCTTTTACAACTTTTATTGCTTGTAAAAGTTCCAAAATTATAGCCAAGAAAATGAAGCATGTCCTGTACTCACTGAATCCAGGACCCTTTATTTGTCAGATCATTTCAGTTCAATAGAGTCTTTAAGTCTCAACCAATGTGTTCACTTTTAAGCAAGTCCTTAAATATACTCCGCAGTAGGGGTGAAGAGAAGTGTGTGCATAAATACTTTGCTGAACAGGCCTTGAAGGCTGCACACACAATGACCCTGAAGAAAGCCCTTAAAACACTTTGATACAGAACTAAAAAGTGTTTTCACAGAAATTCTGTAATGATACTAGATTTGATTGCCTGTTAATTAGATACCAATAATTGGTCTTGTAACACTGAAGAGCCACCAGATGACTGAGAGCTCTGGAGTCCATGAAAACTATTGGAGTCATAGCAAGGAATAGTGTTTGGCTGTGTGCTGGATCTGCTTTTGGAGTAGTCGTTTCCAACTTTTTTTATTGTAACTTCATGATATTTAAACCTATCATAAAGGCTTTGGCATCCACGGGATAAGTGTTGTAAAATTAAGAAAATACACTGCAAGTAGCCCATGAAGTGACCTCAAACTGGGAATCAAATTATCAACTACTTTTATACTTGTCTCATTTGAGTTTTTTCTGGAAAGCACTGTTATCCAGTGCTTTCCACTATTTTACTGCACAGAAACAGCCATTACTATCTTTAACTTTCTGACAGCTTTTCATTTTCTGTTTTGCCTAGATAGGCAGAGGCATGGGCTTCCTCTCAGGCCAACAGGAACACTGATTCATTACTCTTCTGATACAAGATTTTTCAATACCAGACCACAGAAAAGCCTGTCTCCCCTCACAATAATTATGGTGCAACAGCCAAGGCCTAGCTCACTGCCATTGCAGTTAATGCCCTAACTGTAATTATAAATCCAGCTATACTAATAACATTCTGCTGTGTTATATTCAATGGAAAATGAATCAAAGCCACACTAACTTCATTAGCCCTGTAACTGTTCCCTCTCTGTTCGGACAAGCAGTAATCTTTTGGAAGAAATTACGTGAATTAGAAGTATTTGGGTGCTTGCAGTTCTCCCTTCTTGAACAAAAGAATCCAACATGAGCTTTTTAAAGCGTTTGTGAGCTTTAAATAATTTAGTGAGGAGAATTCTCCTTACCTTGTTTACTTCTGACAGTTCTATTTCTGTTCCATTGCAAGTTTATAACATGCACACTCAAAAACCACTGCCATTCCAAAGAATTTTTACAACACAAAGTTATTTGTGTAAGCATCCAATGCCAAAGAGGCATCTGAGCTCAGTATTCAGTGGGTTGGTTGCCAGTTGCTGTCAGATTAAAACAATCTGAAATTTAGGCTAACTATTAGCACAGCTTGATATAGAAACAAAGTAATTGCTGCTTCAGGTCACAGTATTATAGTACAAACCATTGTCTCAATGAAATGCTGGCAATAGGGTGAGAGGTGGGGAGAAGAAACTGCTGCCAGATTAACACAATAGCAAAAAGGCAACAGCAGGTCTTGCTATGTAATTCCAAATGGGACCTTAAGAGGGACATTTCATTAGTCACCAGTATCTTCCAGGAACTTTAAGGGGAGATTTTAAGGGATTCACACAAATAACGTCCCAGGCCACCAGCTAATGCAAACCAAAACAGTTTCACTCGTGCCAAAGGAGTAATACTGATTTATTCCAGTTGAGGATGGGAGGGTTGTTTTGTTAAAAGAAACTTCAACTTGACAGCACAGCAAAACTCTAATATATTCAGGATTTAGAAGCCGGCTTTTCGTCCAAAATCAGATCATTGCTGCTTTCTTGTCATTAGACCTATTGTGGACCTTAGTGTGCTCCCCCTGAATACAACAGTGACATTGCCTGGGAATGCAGTGAGACCAGATCAGACTACAGAAAAAAAACAATTGAGGCAGCTCCTACACTTTTACGTTTAAAACTCCGATAGTAGAGGACTAGAGAAAGGCAAAGTGAACACAACATTTATGGCCCATTGCTAGAGTCTTCAAGCAGCTCATTATCAGTTTGATGTTGGATGCTGGTTCATGCTGCAATTCATTAATCTGAATAATCTTTTTATGAATGTTTTATTCCAGACCACAAAAGCATGAAATCTATTTTTAAATCTAAAAAAAATATTTTAAAATCATATCTTACCCCTTCTTCTTGATTGCCTTCTCTAACATTTTCTCATATGATACCTTTTCTTTATCATATTGTGCCACTATTTTGTCAATTTGTGTGCAGTGCAACTTCTGCATAGCGCTGTGCTCCTGGAAAACAATAGGACCTTACAATTAGGATGCTGAATTTTTAATGTTTAGTTTTCTTACAGTGTAAAAATATCAGTGTACGAACAGTTAACTTTGACGATGGAATTTTATCTGTTTTAGTCATCTGGTATTAAAGGCTCCAGATATTCCACCATAAGCACTAAAACATTTCTTCTTTGTTTGAAAAATGAAAATCTGTAGCGGACCTTAAAATATGGTACACCTCAAAACAAAAGAATGATGGGAAAAATTTTGTCTTTTTGAATAAATATGCATTTAAGTGCAAGGCCAAAATCAGATTTACAAGCTCAGATCACGTAATTCAAAGTTTCTGAAGGCAGAGGAGAACAAAATTCAACCCAGTCCCCCTTTCTGCTACATATCTCCTACCAAATACAGAGCTAGCCCCCTTGGCCGCTGCAAATCAAATAGCTCCAAGTCCAAACACCAGCTAAAAGTCAAATCCTTAACAACTGACATTCTGAAGATCTGGCTGCAACCCCTAATGACAGCAGCAATCTTATCATTAAGAAACTTCGCCTTGTTGCAGGGCATCTCCCCTTGCGAGCAACAGTAAGTTGTGCAGCATGACTTTCAACTACACAAGCAGACTGCAAATAACCATTGCCCCCTGCTTCCTCCCCTGATAATCCAGCACACGCTGATAAACTGGACATACAGGGCTACCTGTGGAGTATTATACATCAATGGTTACCCGCTGTTGCTACTATAGTTATGGGGCCTACGTTGGTAAAGCGGCAGAGGAAATTGTCTGTGGAAGGGGAGGAAAAAACCCATTCCTATGATAAAAAGATCAATCACTAACACACGTTACACACTTGGGTCTATCATACAGACAGTTCCTGTTCATTACAAGACTGTACCAAAATGAACACACTTCACTTAGTGCTTATATGTAGACTTCATTATTGAACTTGACTTCTCATTCATGTTTATCAGAACAGCTGCTCATAATGATGCAAATATATAACTATCACAGACAGCACTAAATATTGAATTTACATTACAATAAGAAAAATTGTTGTTTGTTAATTTCCATTATTTTATTAATACCCAATTGCTCCACAAGATGTATAATCACAACAAAAAGTCTTGCATTAATTAATATGGCTTCTTCCAGGACTTTATCTCTCTTTTGTTTTAAAGCTCACTTTGCATTTACTCTACTGCTCTTTGTTATTATTTTCTATACACTTGTGTTTGCCTTATTTTTTCTTCCCCTAAAAATATTAATTGAAACTTTTACATTCACTTTCACCAAAACATTAATACAGATGTTGTGATGCCTTTAAATATCTAGCCCTGGGCTGTACCTGTCAAGCACTTCTCTGGGGAATGAGTACAGCTTCCAAATTCTGTACTTAAGAGTAGGGAACTGAATTTTCTGTTCTACAGAGGATTTAAAATGAAACAAATAAAATCCATCAACACTAAAACATGCCAGCTTCATCAGGGAGTATTTACACTGACTAATCAGGTAGGAAAAAATATAGCCAGGGAATAACATTAGCTTGACAGCACCAACCAGACACAGGTCAAGCGACTGAGACCATCTCTCAAACTACCCACTCGCCCCTAGATGAACAGAACAAAACAATTCTTGCTATAAAAGACTAAGTGCAAACATTGCAAAGCATGAGATATTCC
>VXBJ01001154.1:419199-435654 GCA_013400055.1 Nycticryphes semicollaris | reverse complement strand
TGAAATAATATCCTTTTCTTCTGTTTTACTTCTGTACTAAACAAGTATTTTAAAAATCCAGAAGACATTTCAAAGGATACCTTCCTCCCTTCTGAGCCTGGAAAAGGACGCAGGGATTTAACTGTTTCTATGCAAGTGAAAACTCTTAATTTCTCTTCCATCAAACTTGAAGGAACCTCAGCATGCTGCAAGCATATACTGCCAGCCTCTCAATATTCACTTCCTTAAAGGTTGTATAAGAGGAGGTGACCTTTAAATGGTCACAATGCCACTTTTGTACAAAAACAACACCCAGTTCTTGGACAGTGTATTTGTTATATAATGTTTGCACAGCTGCAAGACAAGTGATAAAAGAGGGAATAAGGTGCACCACCACATGCAAAGGAGACAGCATTATAAGCTTGCCTTCTTTGGATTTCCCAGTGGAGCGAGAAGGAGTCAGAGCTCAAAAGGAACATTTCAGCACCAAGAAGTTACTACAGAACAGTAGGAATTGGAAGGAACCTCTAGAGATCATCTGCTGTCCAACACCACCCATCCCCACCGTCAAGGCAGGTTCACCTAGAGCAGGATCACATCCAGGTGGCTTTTAAGTATCTCCAGAGAAGGAGACCCCACAATCAGCCTGTTCCAGTGCTGTCACTCTCAAACTAAAGATGTTTTTCCTTGTTTTCCTTACGCACAATAGTTTGATATTCTCTGCCACTTGCTTCTGTCCTCTCCCATCACATGAACTTCTCACCACCTCTACTCTTCCAGCTAAGCATTACTTCTACACTTGCACCCAAGTCATCAGTATATGGGTAAGCTAACCTAGTATGCTGGGCTATGAAAAACCTCCATTCAAAGCATGAGCCAACCTAGATCTAACAGGTTTGCACAGCACCAGATAGTGTACTTCATGCTCAGCACTAGCTTGAACAGTAACTGCAACTGCACAAACCAGCATAGGGCATAAAACACTTTTATCTGACCTCAATATACCGTGCTGACAAGCAGAATGCTGTGCACTTGGATGAAAGTCAGGATAAAATGAAGATTTGTTTATGTTTTCCAATGATCTCCTATGATGGCTGATAGGAATTGCACACTTAAATACTGAATTTTTTTGTCCTCATACCACATAGCTGATATTTGTCTCCGAAAAGAACCTTTTAAATTACAAGCACCCACTGTGTCACTCAGTCACAGAAGTCATATTAATCAAGATGCCTAGAGTCTAGGTCTAGCATTAGTTCTAGGGCACAAGGGAAAAAACTTCTGCTAAGGATGACCTACCCACTTAGAGTCACTGAAGCAACATCCTTTACCTTTGTATTCAAGTACCAAGCTATTACAACAATAGAATTATTCCTTCCTCCCCCAACACCTATTGCAGCTGACTCAGTCATAACTAGTTGCCTCTTGAAAGCAAAAGAGAGGACTTGGACACTCACAAGATAGAAAATAAATGCATAAATTGCACAAGCTTGGCAATGCACATTTGTTGTGTTTATGTGCTCAGTGCTCACACTGACCCTGCACTGTGACCTTTCTTTCCAGCTTGTCAGCTAACAGCTGTCAGACAGTCAAATTTCCACTGCTGTCAGGAAGGGTTTTGCCTAAAAACCCACTACAAAGTAGTGGCAGGAAAATACACTGAGGCTCCCATCCCATGCCTAGATGAACAGGAGAATTCTGTGTTCTCTCCTTTGATTCTCAACCCCAAAAGAGAATCTTTTTTTCAGAAAACAGTCAGTATAGGAGAGAAATATGAATCTGACTTTCCCTGAAGGCATTTGATGCTCGTTCAGAGACAGGAGAATAGGAAACATATCAGCTGTAGTTAGAATTTGCCATTAAAAAAAACCCAAACAAATCAACACCTTGGCACTAGCGCAATGTGGACTTATCAGAAGACAAGGACTTTTGCTGTGATTATGTCTTACCTACTATGAGTCTCTCCGAGTCTGGCAGATGAGAAAATTGTCTCTTGAATTCTTCACTCCTATATTTGTAAGTGGAACTTGAGAGCTGCAACAAAGAATGGCAAAAGGTTAGACAAACAGATTTATTTTCAGCCATCAACTGTCTTCATACTGGATGTGTAATTTTATCTTGAACAAATGAACATCAAGAGAGAAATAAAGAATAGGTGGTATCTAAATATAATCATCACTGTAACTTTATGCTTGCTTATATAAGAGTGTGCTCTGGGTATTCAGGATACAATGAATCAAACTGTTCCCTGTATGAGGCCAGATGCCACTTACAAGGCATTACAGTTGTATGATGGAGAGGGATGGAGCACCTCTCCTATGTAGGCAGCTTAAGAGTTGGGGTTGTTCAGCCTATAGAAGAGAAGGCTCTTTACAGTGGCCTTCCAGTACCTGAAGAGGGCCTACAGGAGGGATGGGGAGGGATTCTTTGTCAGGGAGTCAAGCGATAGGACAAGGGGGTAACAGTTTTAAACTAAGAAAGAGTAGATTTAGATGAGATATTAAGAAGAAATTCTTTACTGTGAGGGTAGTGAGGCACTGGAACAAGTTGCCCAAAGAAGTTGTGAATGCCCCATCCCTGGAGGTGTTCAAGGCCAGGCTGGATGGGACTTTGAGCAACCTGCTCTAGTGGGAGGTTCCCTCCCCATGGCAGGAGCACTGGAACTAGATGATCTTTAAGGTCCCTTCCAACTTTAACTGTTCTAATGATTCTGTAATGAGCAGCCTGTTCTGCTTATAAGGACTTAAGAAGCCCTTGCAGGCTTAAGTCTTCCAGCACAGACTAAACGAAAGGGCAGCAAGGCCACAAGATAGGAGGCGACAAGAGTAGATCAAGTTCTCATGCAGGCCATAGCTGGACAGAGGACACAACTTGGAACACAATTTTGGAAATACTACAATGCAGTGGATGTTTTGCCAGTTGCTATAATTAGACCTGTAGGAATATAGGCCAAATTTCTTCCAGTAAAAACAAACAGCAGCACCACCATCACCTCTTGATTTCCTGATCTATTCTGTATTTGACCCCATATTTACAAAGAACACTGCCTAAGGTTTGTTTCACATTAGGTGGTAAACTCACAGCAAAGAAGATTTACCTTAATGGACTTTAACTCCTTACAAACAAATGCCCCTCCTCCCATTCAAATAAAGAGCTTCAGCACATTCTCCAGAAACAATTATGCTGCAAAAGCTATGTTTTTCATTTTGCATTAATAACAAGGTCATATTTTGTTTTCCTAACAGATGTTGGTCACCTATTTTAAGGGCCATTCTAAGTAAATGCCATAAAAGGCCATGACGCATCTGGACTGTAGTTAACACAGGGAAAAGTCACTATCAAGTGTTACAAAACCCAGGTATAAGTATACTGTAAAAGCCTGTTTTACACCTTTTCCTTCAACCTTTCTAAAGGTCTTAAGTATGTGGCTTCTGTTCTCTCCTTGAACACCTGTATTACTCCATAACTTGACATTCACCACTAAAACCACCTCTACCATAAGATCAGTGGCTGTTTATGTCTAGGGTGGGTACAGAAAGCAAGCAAGCAAAGAACCACTCTTGACTGTATGACTTCACAGCATGTTTACAAAAAACCCCCCAGTGTTAGCACACTCCTGCAGTGTGTTAATTAGTCACTACCCTTTCATAACATCTGTGCTTGCTGTCAAAACAATTTTAGAACAGACAATCTTCAGCTTGAGGGTCTTTGAAATAAACAAGTGCCAATAATGCTCCCACCTCATCAAGTTTCTCACATTTTGCTGTTTTCTATAGAAGAGATTCCTGTTCCTCACAGCTTAAAAGTTCCCTGAACACCACACTACGCACAGATTCCGTGTTGGTATATCATCTACCTGTACTTGAGAATCAAGTTCTTTGGCCACAAGAACTCTTAAGTGCTACTTCAAGGTCAGGTGTTTACAAGTGCACACAAGAGGGGGCAAAGTCACCCTGACTCAGCTCAGCTTTAAAAAAAGTTACCTTCTATTACCATCAATAAAAGAAAGTCTTTATGTCTGACCACTAGGGAGTACATATTTGCTGTCCACTACTATTCTGAATATTGCAATGCAAAAAGGGAGGGTGGGAGGAAGACAGAAAATATGTCCACCCCTCACCTTCTGAAAAGTAAGCATGAAAGCTTTAAGTACAACATGTTAGATGTGTCCTCTAAACTGTACGCTTCCAGTTATATTTCAGCTATTTCTGAGATTATGGAAGTAACATTCTTGGAGAGCATGTCATTTACTAGGCCTTGCCACATTATGCCCTGAAACGCACACTTTTAATTGATTATCTGAAACATGCATCCAATGACTGCACCACTTTGAAGAAATGGCGAGTTCTTTGCAATTATTCTGGAAAAAGACACAGGGGAAAGTGAAAAGCTAACTGAGGTCTATAAAGTCTCCATCTGTAGTTGCAGAGACCCTACAGTTTACAATCATACCTCAATTGACTGAAGTCTGAGCTTATGATGACAATGCTAACATACAAGGGGAAAAAAATAACTGTTCTGCCATGAAAGCAAAAGGCAGGTCCATCTTCAAAAGCCTGATTTATGAAGTCGTGATTTTAAGGAGAAAGTAATTTCTCAAACATGCTGTATATAAGAGATAACAGCTGTAGTGGAAGTTAAGCATTTTTGTGTTTCTAAGACAAAAGGAATCAGGAAGAGAACGGGAACATCACAATATTACAGACACATTTATATTAGTGCCTGAAACAGCAAGTTCAGCAGCCTCAAGAATCTGAACTCAAGATATCTTGAGTTTTACTTAAAAATTGATTTTTTTCTAGAGCATAAGACCTGCTATAGCCTGCCTGAGAAACCCTTGCTGGCATTTTAAGTGTTCTTTGTCACGAGTAGCAGACAGGTTATAAGAAATCCTCTTACTAATTGTAGATTTCTACTGAGCTCTGAGGACATTTATGAAGAGCCTGCTCTGCATCCTTATTTAATCAGCAGAAGAGTGAACACATTGGAACTTTTTAACCTTAACTTTTCTTTACTTTGTACAAAAACTAGCTCACTTAGATCCACAACTATTACAAACTCAGTATGTGGCTTGGTGATTAAGAGATCACTCAATGGACTTGGGAAACAACAGGGACAATTAACACTATTGGTACTAATTTCCTTAAAGTGAAGAAAATAAGACATTTCTATGAATACAGCATCTCTCACAATCACTATTGTAATCTCCAAGATGTGAGAGCATTTGAGGCAGGTTGCAACCTCTGGATTACAAAACTTACCATCAAATATTAAAGAAGAAAGGCATAAATTAGGCTGTAGTATGGCATTTAAGACACAAAACCAGCAACTTATTTTTAACACATGCACATTTCTAAGTGTAATTATAAGTCATCAGGCAAACACTTTGCCTGAGGACAATCTGAGGCATTTATGGCTATGCTATATTTAATCACTAAGAAAATCATTAAGTCCAGCCAACACCACATTAGCATTCTTTATCTGAAGCCACAAAAATATACCAGAAACCTGTAAAGTGGCACAAGTGCAAAAAAAAACTTTACTGTCATCCAGAAAGTTTACAGAAGAAAGTTACATAAGTACCAGATACTACTTGAAGACAGATAATGAAGCGATTTTCATACCTTGTTTAGAAATTAATCAGTCCAACCATACAAAAGCATGTTCCAGAAAAAAAAAAACCCAAACTTTTAAATAGGACTAAGCTGAGTTATTTATACAATAGAAGCTGTTAAAAAACAGTTCCCCTTCACGTTTACCTCCTCAATGTGTGGGCTCTGCAAATAATTTGAGCCATTTAGCAAAGTCTGGAGGAAAATTAAGCTACACCTTCCCCTTGAGTACAGCAAAAATGCTAATCATTAGGAAATTATTTGATTGTACACATCACTAAGCATTCAAGTAGTCAGTCAACCTCAGCAGAATAGTGCGCACTTTTTTAACATTTGCTAATGACAGTAATAATTTTGCAGTTGTTTTATTAGTGTTTTCCCCTTGCTTTGAGACACCACACAAATCACATTACCTGACAATTTGCTTTCTCTGGTTTTGACATGCAACTACGAATACAAACAGCTAAGAACACAGGTAAATTGACCTCACCACTGGAGTAATCCAACTCTGATGTAACCTCATTTTAAGAGATGCACATGCATCTCACACTGAGCTTCCGTCTTGGTACCAGTTGCCACCAAGTGTTTCAGGTCTCAAGCAAACAAGCCTATAAGCTGACCAGCCTTCACCCCTTTTAAGCTTAGAAGCCTCAGTTAACCACCAAAATGGCTAATGAGATGCATGGCTTTGCTACCCTTTCTACAAGCATGCATATCCATGCCACTATCTCTACACCCCACAAAGACCATCTGATGTGCTATTCCCCAAAGACAGAGGAGCTTGACCTTTACTTTCCTATGAAGTTGCTAGACATGGTCAAAAACAAGTTTGGAGATATTAGTAAGGTTAGGATAAAAGTAATCTGTCATCCTACAGTAGCACATTAAATATCCTGGCCCAAGTTGTTACATATCTACTGAAGAGTGCGCTGTTTTCTTCCCCTCTTCAAATTATTCTAAAATCCTGCTTAGCATCCAGAGAAAGAAAAAGAAAACAGCCTCCAGAAAAACAGCACACAGTCAGAGAGGATTTTGATTCTATACAAAAAGACGTAATGTTTTATTGAAACTTACCTCATAAGGAAGAGAAAACCAAAACCAAAACAAACCACACCAACACCTCACTTTCAATGAGTCTAAAGCCTCACTAGGCTAGGAGAGAACCAAGTCAACAGCCCTGAACAAAAGCCTCATTTAGCAGCATAAGGAAGGCAAACTTTAAGACTTCAAATACTCCAAACCAGATTGAGGCAGACTTATCTATAAACACAAGAACACCTCCCATGGCACACCGAGATGGCAGCGACTCTGCTGAAGCTACCTGTAAAACATGCCAAGTCTTACAAGCCTTTCTCCATCGGAGAAATATTGATCCCACTGCAGCTATTTCTTCAGGCCAGAAAAATTCATTATGACCATTCAATCTACTCTAGAATGCACAAGCCACAGCTACCCCACATTTAGCTCCTACTTTAAGGCCACAGCTGCAACAACAAAATATTCCTTTGGGAAAGAAAAAGAAATACATTTCACCTTCATAAATTTAAAGTCACTCCTGATGGAAAAATCCATCCTAGCTATGGATAGTTCTTCCAGTGGTCTGTTGATTAATCTTATCCTCACTTCGTGAATTATTTTTGGATTGTGAGCAAGTTCTCCCATATCTTCTTTTGGGGTAGGGATTAAGCGCCTCAAGTTTATTAGCAAAAAGAAATAGATTTTTTTTCAGACTTATTCTCATGGCTCTTCTGAATCCTCGCCTATTTTCAATGAACTTTTTGGGAGCTAGACATAGTCACTGCAAACACACACAAATCCAACTCACACTTGCTTTTAGGCACTGAATCACAGTGGAAGCTCACATTCATATGACCACCATCCTCCTTTATCTTTTCACAGTTCCAGCGCACAGTTTTCCATTTCTTCTGAAAACAAGCATGAAGATGTATTTTGAAATTGTCAGACTTGGTCTGTTTACTCTGTCACAAGCAAACAGTCCAGATCTTCTGTTTCAGGGATTTATTTTCACTAACCATTCCTTGACAGAATCGCAGAAACAATTTGGTATGAGAAATAACTTTCAATTATTGAGTACCCAGAAGCTTTGCTAGTGTAACTTACTTCTCTTTCTTTAAGTACAAAAGCATTAGGCTTGCACAGGAAGAAACTGTCACAGGCCCCGAAGAGCAACACCACTTAGTGTGCACTTTAAGACTGGATGTGTAAACAAGTGTCCACTTTGTGTGTGTTGTTTTTTTGTTTTTTAATAAGGAGCCATTTGATCACACCTGATTATCCACACAGTTGTATTTAATTCATAGGTCATATGAAGCCCATTAACCAAAACGAAAAAAAAAAAAAANAAGAAAAAAAAAAAAAAAAAAAAAAAAAGAAGAAGAAAACCAAGCAACTGTTGCCAGGGCTGGCTCATTTATACTATTCCCTAGGAGCCTGCTTTCCAAAAGTTCCCATGCTCTCAAGGAAATGGAAACAAGCTCATAGCCACAGTGGGAGGGGGAAGAGTTTAAGGAGCCAGAACTATTTTCCTTGTATTCATCGTATGCTCTTCTAATTCATTCCTTACTTCTCCAGAGAGGGGAGTCTCATAAGCACAGGGCAGCCTTGTAGTGGACCACTGGCAAACACAGGGCTGTGCACTGGAATCATTATGTCTTTCTGTAGCCCAGCCCCTCTCTTCTTTGCAGAGGCTGAAGGCCAAACAGATTTTTCACATTTTTTACTGACTGAGCAGACAGCAAATTGGTAACATTTCTCCTTCAGTGGTATCCGCATACAGGCACAGTGGCATCCAGTAAGAATTCTGAGGCAAATGTCTTTTTTCCTCTTGGAAGTACAACACGTAAAAATTCAAGGAAGAGTTATTAAAATTTAGGTCATGATCTCTAAAGCTACTGTGTTTTCTAGTGTTTGGTTGGTTTGTTTGGGGGGTGGGGTGTGTTTGAGTTGGTGCTCTTTAAATCCTATGAGCTCTCCAGTTCCCCCAGAATGTTCCTATTTACTAGTTCTCACAGATGCATGTGCAGGCACACTAATTAAAAAAAAAAAAAAATGTCAGACAGACCACTAGCTTCCAAAAATCCACGTAGGAAGAAGTCCCTCAGAACTGTTTCATTACGGAGAGCTTCTGAAATACTGGATGCCCACTTAAAGTAATTGGTACCCATTGTCATGAAACTGACTGAATTAGGTACTTCAGAAAGCAAGACTACTGCTGTTTATTTTAAAGACTGGATCTAGTACATGAAAAGTGATGTTTAACACTCCTCTGCCTTACCTGCTCCTCCACTTCTATCCCCACAGACATTACCTCAACAGCAGTCCAGCCCTCCTCCCAGTTCCACTCTGGTCGTAAGCACCATCAAGCCATTATTGACCTGACACATAGTAAGACCTTGCCTTTCTGAAGAACAAATCTGGTCAACAACAGATCAGAGAGGCCCATATCACAACTGTTTACCTCACAGTGTGACATGAACTCTGATCAACTGGAATCCTACTCACAAAAGGCCTGGTCATCCCCTGCACCTCACCAGCTACATTGGCCTTCCGAGAGCAGGAAAGGAGGTCTCATACTTGGGCCTTGCCCGTATAAGTACAAATACCAAATCAGGTCAGAGAACAGCTTGGAAAACAGCCAACAAAATCCATAACCAACATTGTCACAATTGTTATTTTGACGGAAAAGAAAACTTAGCATCATATGAAATACTGGGAACTCTGCTGCTAGCATCAGGTTATATAATTAGAAATAGAAGAAAAATATCAACTTTTTTATTAAGAGCTTTTAAATTTGGCTTCCTTCCCAAGCAGAAATAAAACTTGAAGATTTAATGTTTAAAAAGTTAAAAATATGTAAACTCAGAGAAGTTTAAGTTGTACCAACAAGTTGAAGACTGTTTTTTAATGTTTTGTAGAAAAAACAGTCAAAGAGATTTGTAAGAATTTTCTACACCAAGTATTTCAGCTTAAAACACGTGGGGGTCTCTTTCAAATTTCTCCTGCAAGATCCCATGGGAATTAGCTCAATTTCATAGAGTCCTAGACTGGTTTCAGTTGGAGAGGTCCTTCAAGATCACCTAGTTCCACCCAGCATGGGCAGGGGCACCTCCCAGGTTGCACCAAAGCCATATCCATTTCACAAGCCATTACATTTCATTGAAATAGGGTTCAGCTGAAGCTAGTCCAACAAGGTCCTTGGGAAACAAGCGGATAATCTTCTTACCAATGATAAGAAAGCCTCTTGTCCTTAGTAATACTATAGACTTTTCACTGAAAAAAACCCAGTTTGGATTGAGACTATCCCCTGCTTATTGAGAAGCAACTGCTTTGTGTTGTAGTCAATACTTTCTGCAAGTATTCTAGAGCATTTTTAAGCAGTGAAGCCAAAGTACTTTTGTAACAACTCCGATTTGTATATAAAAATCTCAAGTTTGACATGTACAGCGAGGAACAAAGCATATGCTCCATTTCAGAAATAAAACCGACTGAGGCATGAAGCTAACAGAGTCAGAAGACACAGACACCCCCCCCCTACATACACCTCCTCCCTCTAGCTGCCTGCAACCTGTTCCAACCCATGCAGACACTCAGACAGCCTCCGAGGCTCCCGCTTCTCTCACCCACTCGCTGGAGCCAGCGCTGGACACCATCCAACAGAGCTAGCTAGCGTTCTGCCTGCCTCGGCTTGCATGCAAGCTTGGAAAACGGGCTGAAATACACTAGCCCTACAGAACACACACACACAGAACGCTGCAGCAAGTGGCCAAAGGCAACTTGGGGCTGGGGGGTGCATAAAGCTGCCCAGCTCCAATCTAAAAGAACTACTATCTAAATGGATTTTGGGGGGCAGGCTGCAGTAGCAGGTCATTTCAAGTTCACAAAAGTTCCAGAGGGAACGGCAGAGGAAGAGTACCATCACCAGGGAAACGCCAGCTTGAAATGGAGCACTCAATGCCCATGGCTCCTCCTCTCCTCACTGGAGGCTATGGCCTGTGCTCTCATTGTGCACCAGTCTTAAAGACAGAGTACAGCTACACCTGGTAACTTGGCATAGATCTAAATCTACTCTCACACAAGATTTGGCCATTGCCCACTTTGTAAGTCAAACCCTTGCTAAGGGATCTCCTCAGCCTGATCTCCAGAGCAGGAAGGGGGGAAGATGAGGGCACGCTTCATGCACACACAAGCTCCCCAAATGAATAGGCGACAAACCACCCGTCTGCCACTTGCCCAGAGCTCCGTTCTCATTCTTCATAGACATGGACCTCTCTCCCTGCTGTGAAGAGGGAACAGTAGGCACACATCTACTCTGCTTTCCTTGTGCTGTCTGTCCCCTTCCATCTGTCTTACCTACGACCTCTCTGCTGCATTTATGCAAGTAATTAAGCTAAGTCAGGCTCTGACTGCAGTTCATGTAGGATGCTGTTCTGGAAGTGAGGACTACATAGACAACAGCAGGCTGTGTACAAGCTTCACCCCTCACAGACCATGAGCCACTTACTGCAGTGAGGAGCTGTGGAGCCCCTCTTTGCTACACGGCACCACCCACCCATCCCCAGCCACAAAACCGGGTCTTTAGAAGCTATCACAACACCCATACGCTTTCAGAGCTAGAGGAGAAGCAGCAAGTGTCTCTATGCTGCATCCACCTAGCTCACTGAAGGCCCGGCCTCCAACAGGCTGGATTCCCTTGGGCACTTGGCTGAAGATACAGCTAATGACTCACCCAACAGCAGGGAAGAGAGATCCCTCTCCTAGCACGGCCCTACTGAAGAAGCTGAAAGAAGAGACAGAAAACTGCATTTCAAGGTATTTTAGTAACTCGTATAATCAGATCTAAACCTGAATACCTGAAAGGAGAAGACAATTGAACAAAATGGGGCCATACTTGAGTCATTTCGCCAGCAACCGCTGCTCCCCAGGATTAAAAGGGGTTGTCTTTGTGCTGGGTGGTGACGCTTTAGATCAAGGCAGTTCTGCTGTCAAGATCAGCTACGTATGTAAATAGCAGGAACTGGTTTCACCAGAAAAACCAGGCAACTCTTCTGCCTTCCCAAAGCGCTGCTAGGATACATCAGAGAATCCCTGTGCGTTCAAGGAGCAGCAAGATATCTCTATCTTTATAAATCTATACAGAAAAATATTCATTGGCAATTTCTTTCCATCAGAAAACCAGTAAGAGGTCTCCAAGTGATCTCAGAAAGGCCCTGCCAAGGCCTGGGTACCAGTGTGACTCAGGCCTCAGAAGCAGCATGAGCATAAGGTGATTTCAGTGCATTTCCTGTTTATAAGATAACACCACCTTCAGCTGATTAAACACCTGAGTCTGGAAGTCTGCAATTAGCAATAAGGCTCCTAATTTCCATTTCAAAAACAATTATTTATGTAACTGCTACCACGTACCTCTGAGTTTGTTTCAAACATTTAAATTTTAATTAAGAAAGTTAAGCCAAGAGTCCAAGAGATTTGGACACTTCCATAGAAAAACTATCCTTCCCAACTCTGAAGTGAAAAACAACATACTTTTAGCCCTTCCAGGAGGCAAGATGCTCTAACTTCAGATTTACTCAGCATCCTTATCAATACCATCTGTAGCTGGCAATATCTTCTTTGGACCTAGTAATAAAATTATGCCTACAATGCCTCTGCCAGAGACCATGTTTCATACTGCCTCCCAAAGACACTAGTACAAGCCGAGATCTGAAGTCTTAAGTGACTAGCTCCTCCTTTTAGGGAAAACTGGTGGATCTGTACCTATTTTCCTGACTTCAAAGATACAGTATTCAAACAATATTTTTTATTTTTTTAAGCAACTTTATCACAAGGATTGGCGATACAAGAGATTTAAAAAAACAAAACAAAAAAAAAAAAACAAACCAAACCACCACATAAGCCCTGGAAAACTTAATACAACTAAACCAACTGTGTGAACTCTGCAGTTACCATTTTAACATTGTTTAATTGAAATGAGTTTGTCACCCTCCCAACACCAAGTTACACTTTAGCTCAGATAATTTGTCTGCTCCCCAGTTTACATCTTGTAACTACATTGCCCAGGTTTCAACAGCCCTAAGTGTACTAACTAATATGATGCAATGGCAATTAAAAGCTCAGTCAAGATTATTTCCTTTCGGATAAAGAAATACATTCCTTTCTAAACAGCAGTTAAATGTGACTCATTTTTCTTCCTACAGCATGTGTGTGAAACAATTAGGCAATGTTATTTGTAAGAACATCTGTTCCTTCACCTGATCTTTCACTTCAGGCTTCCTAAGTAATAATAATAAAAAAAGAACAAACTTCTCTTCTTTAAACTAACTTGATCCATTTAATAAGTAAGGAGGGGGTGGTGGACACAACCTCATACAAATAAAGTAACTAAAAGACATTACAATACAATGACCTCAGTCATACCTTTTCTTCCTTCCTCTTCCAGAACTGGACTCTGGTATCTCTGATCTGTATTTAAGTTTAGTAATAATCCCCAAATATTGGTCAGAAAACAATCCCCTTGCAAGAGTGATAACAAGATTAATTTTTTATTTAAAAAAAATGGACTTCTCAAATTATTTATTCTACTTCCACTTAGCACTTCAGATCTGTGCCATTTATTTTTCAGCAACTCAGAGAAGGATACGTAAATATTTTGGGGAACCATGTTGGTATAAAATTACACTGGTCACCTCCTTAAGCCTGCAGGTAGCCCTACTGCATTCAAAACTACATGGAAGACAGCACTCACCAAGCAATCGCCTCCAAATTATTTTTCTTATGAAGTATGTAATTTTATCTCTTTCTTTTCTACCTTAAAAAAACCAAACACGGGTTTTACTCTTAGTCATTTATGTTACAAAACTGCTACCAGATTTGATTGAACCATTTTCAGCAAAGTCAGACCATACATAATTTTTCTTCAATTGTATACAAAAATGGAATGCAAAGGGAGATATAATAGATAATAATCTAATATAAAATAATCTAGTACATCTAATAATAGATATAATGCAAAGTATCAGCACAGGCTGATCAGAGATACCATGGTTCATGAGCACGTACCTCCACTCATTCTGACCAAGGGGGAGTATCTTGAGTCCTGGTGGGTAGGAATAGCAGTAAACAGAAGCAGCTGAGAGGTCATACGAGCAGGCTGAAGTTCTGAATGACTTTATCCATCAATGCCCTAGGGGCTTTACGGGGTCTGAACATATTACCAAAGTTAAAGCTCACGCATGAGCACTACCTAAGGAAATAACCCACTTACCCCACATAATTTCTAAAACACTGCCGATACCAGCAATGAATCTTGACATAGCACAATTACTGCATAACCATCCACTGCATAGGGCGAGACAAACTACAACTTCCAGAGTAGTCATTACTAGAAAAGCCATATAGTCTTGTCTAGAATGCTCGTAGACTTTGGAGAGGTAAGCATGTGTCCCAGATCACCTAAACCTCAACAGAAGATTTCAGATTTTGATTTTTTTTTTTTCTTGAACATCTCCTGGAGAATTTTCTACTCCTAGCTGCTGCTAACATCTTAAACGTACCAGTAAACAATCACATCCTGTAGAGTTTTGTTTATATGTCTTGTTTCCCTCCAAAGAGATGCAAGTAGCTCACCTGTAGCAGACTTCGAAAAGACCACGTTGCACGACCACTTGTTTGTGGGAATGCTGCACGACAAAGCTGTGACCAAACCAAAAACTAAAGAAGAGATTAAGTTCCATCTCCTAGATTTGCCTTTTAAAGCTTTCAGTCCTTAAGCTATGAACTCCCCCCTCATTAAAAGGATATCATAATTCAACCAATGCCATACTGAATTTCTGAACTATATTGTAATTCTGATGGTTATGTGCACAGTGACTTAAGAATAAGTAAATCAGGTAAATCTTACGTATTTTCTTCGTCATCTATTAAACTTAACTTTCAGATTATACACCTTAGGTATGCGTAATAGTAATTCATATTATACAAAACTTAGCACTACTGCAGCTGGGAAAGCTCGTTTAGATAAAGGCTGGCGGGCAGCTGGTGCCCTGATTAAAACAAGCTGAAACTCAACAACAGTCAGACCTGGCCAGTGCTCAGTCTGGAGCTGCATCAACAGCAATAAAGAGATTCCCAGGGTGCAAATAAGTGAGAAAAACACCTCAGTCTAATCAGCCACGTTCAAGGGCTAGTCAGAACTACAGTCCACTTTTGGTTACTATTTTAAAACACTGCTTCTATATAATCAGGGCTATCACAGGGCATAAAAAAAAAAGTAGTATCTGTTGTAGATATTCCAGATAGGTAAACAAACAACGTATCAGTGTTCCAAATACAGCAAAAGCTATTTATACTGAAATGACAACATTTCAGAAGAAAACAGCGTAAGCGTGCTTTAGATTTTTATTCTATTTGGAGACCTACAGCATTTATTTAATTCTCATCCTCCGTAGCTTCGCATCAGCCAATGAAAAGGAGGCTAAAAGTTGCCCTCCTCTGAAGTCACAAGTTGTGATGTTTCTCCTTCACAGCCCAAACATTTGGATGCACAGATGAGAAGAAAAGCTTTCTTCAGAAGTATCATACCAAGTAATACACGAAAGGAGATGAAGCAACTGTCAGAGTACTTTAAATACTCCTCTGCCAAAACATTGTTGCTGATTTAACAAGCCCAGTAAGCCATTCCCAGAGTGAACGTGAGCCTTTCAGAGAAAGGTGGGAAGACCATTCAAACAACAATAGATGCAAAAAAATATTTCTTCTAACCCTTACTATTACTAGTCTTGGGCCCCAAAGTATGTCAACTTGTGTCTGTGCTGCAATAAGATATCTTCCAAATTGCCATGTATATCTGCATCCCTCTTGTGCAGGTTTGAGTCATGTATGTTTATTATATTTTTGGCACACGTACTCTCACACGCTCCCACAGACTAGCTCTCTCATAGAAACCAAATCCATGTTTGTCAAAACTTAAAATCCTTTTCCAAATACTGTACAACCTCACTTGTTCTTGTGTTATGAAAAACAAAAGTCTTACCTTCACTTTTCAGTGTATCACTTGTTTGCTTCCACTGTTGTACTCCTTCACACTGACCAACTCTTTAAACTGATGTTACATTGTAATAGGCTTTTAAAAAGCCTATATTATTATTTTACGTCCAACACCTCCTTGCACCTCACTTTCCAATTTCTTTAACAAGACTCCCAGCTAAAAACAGTTTTCCGAGGTGCCCACTTGATTTCAACTCTTTCCACCTACCTGTTCATTGCAAGGGAAGGACTTACTTTTTTGTTCTTTCTTTCCACAGGCATTCTTCTTACTGTAGACACACATCAACTTTCTTTGACTGTTTATTAATAGAAACTAGAGTCCCCAGGCAGAACACCCTCACTTTTGATGCAAGGATTCCTTCCATTAGCTTCCTCATTCACCTTTACCTTCTTCATTACAGTAGGAGAACACTTAAGATTTTCATGCATTTCTTCTTCCAAGGATACTAAATTTAATTATATTGCAGTATGAAGAGCGTAAAAGGGATAAAATGCAAATTCATAATCTTGAGACAGGGTTTCCAGACGTAACTTAACTTCCAAAGCATCTTTGACTTTCATCATTTCTACTTGCAGTTGCCGAAACTAGAACCATTTAATCAAAAGTAGATGTAAGCTTTACAGATTCCAGTAAAGACAGAAACCCCTGAGATTAAGTCTACAAGCAAGCCTTTTCTCTTCCTCCAGTGAGGTTATAAACACCTAGCATTGTCCACCTCCAGGTAATGGTCTTAAAAAAAAAAAAAAAAAAGAAAAAAAAAAAAAAAAAAAACCACAACACAAAAAACCCAAACAAAAACCA
>VXBJ01001154.1:371119-414556 GCA_013400055.1 Nycticryphes semicollaris | reverse complement strand
GCCGGCCGACCCAAGGCGGTTGCCAAGGGCGAGCGGTGGCCGCCGCTGCCGTTCCTGAGGAGAGCAAAGCTGGAGGGGTTAGGGGGAGAGGGCAGCGGCGTGTCTGATTCCCCCTTCCTCGCTGAGGGGAAGCCTCTCGGCGGCTTCCCAAACGGGTTAATTACGAAGCCTCGGAAAGTTTTAGCAGGAAAAAACTCCTGGTTTCGGGGATGGGGGAAGAGGGAAGCGGCCTTCGCTGCCTCCCTCCTGAGGGAAAGCCCCGCCGCCCTCCCCTTACGCCTGGCCTCGGCAGCTGATTACACAGCGTCCCGGCAGCAAAAGCGGTTCCTAAATCTGACGAGGGCGCGGGGCGGGGGGGTGGAAATTGGGGTTCCATGGAAAATACCGCTGAGAGGCCGCTCCAGGGGGACACCTAGGGGGAGAGAGAGGAAGGGGAAGGGAACTCTCTCCTGCGTCCTGCTGAGGTGCCCTGGGCCCGGCCACTCGTAAGTGTGGCCGCTGTGACAAGCCGCGGCCCTGAGGGGCCGTCTGGGGCCAGACCCCGCGTCCCCAGGCTGAGCAGGGGCTGAGGTGAGATAAAGGTGGGGGGCTTCTCTCAGGGAACCCGGGCTCTCATCTTGAAAGTGCTGCTGAGCAGCACCAAGTGGTTTCTGCCCAAGCTGTGGGCACCCCCGGGGCTTTTAAAAGCTGCGCTCCGAGTTAGCAGCACCAGACGGTGCCCCTCAAAGTGCGGGACCCAAGCGGAGCCATGATGGCTTGTAGATTTGTGTCCTCAGGTCACCTCACAGGAGTAAAGAAATCTTCACCTTGCTGGGTGGCTGGCTGGTAGACAATGAAAAGGGAGGGAGGGAAGGGAGGAATGGATGGATGGATAGACAGACAGACAAGGGAAGGAGGCATGGCAGAGCTGTTTCCCCTTGCTGTCCCTTTTCTCTTAACGCTTCCCCAGAAAGTGGGCTGAGGCTCTCCCTTAAGGGACATTTCTGGGCCCTGTGTTAGCTGCCCACTAACATGTTAACAAAGGTCCTGTGGCTGACATCCCTTCCCAGTTGTTGGCCCAGACAGGACAGCTTTTAACACCAGCAACTGCGAGTGTCCAAAATTTACAAGAAAGCACAAAAAAGAATATGTGTTTTATTTCATTTTTGTTGTTTGCTTTCTTGATTTGAACCTCTGAAATGGATTTTTTTTCAGGCTTTTCTCAGCAGCCGTCGGGACCAGTTTACCTTTCTTTTTGTCCAAAAATCTATGTTCTTTCTGAATCATATTGGGTTATCCGGGTGGGAGAAGCTACATATTCAACTGATGGCTGTCAGTGAAAAAAACCTTTGTATTCCCCCAATTAAAAGCTAGCTGACCTGTCAGTTTTGCTCAGGCATGTCCTATTTAATGGAGAACTCACAAAAGAATTGCTGTTACAGGATGAAATGAACATTAACAGCATTTGCAGGAACAATAGTAGTATGTCTATCACAACACACTTGAAGGTGTTTTTTTAGAAAAACACCAAATTATTGAGTTTAAATCAGACACTGTTTGGAATGCCTTTGGTCCAGCTCCATCTTCCCATGCTGACTTCTCTGACACACGGCCACGGCCAGTACTCTAAACCAGTAACTTGGTCCCAATTGCTTTTCATCTGCCAGGTGACGTTGGCTCTACTGGTTATTCCCTCCTCCAATTCTTGATTGTTTTGACTCCTCTAACTTTGTCCATTCATGGGTTTGGTGGGTTTTTTTTCTCACGAACAGTATCCTTCAGAAGACCCTCATAATCTACCTTCCAGCTTTCTACTGAAGTGCTATGTTGCTCTACACTTGGTCCCAGTTCCCTTCTTAATATGTAGTTTACTTTGGAGTGATTCCTTCCTGGTAATCCGAGGTCTTCCATCTCTCCCAACTCATTTCAAACAAAGAAGAAATATGTGACTTTTGGGTTCCTGCCTGTAACCTATCCTGCTATCACTGATACAGGTGTCACCTCGTCAAAGTTAGAGTAAGAAGTGGTCACTCAAGAAATTGTTTTTTCGTCTTGACATCGTTTGGTCAGCAGATTTTTGCAAGTCAAATGTGGAGTTCCTTGAAACAGTTCTTGTGGAGCACCCACATGCAAAGATTCAGATCAGAGAATTTATTAAAAGCATATTCAAGAAAGCCATATGGCAGTAGCATGACGACAGATTTCCTCATGGTGCGGTGGGAGATTTGGAGGGGTTCTTTTTGCTTTCAAATACGAATAAAACCAGACATGCTCCTGCCTCTCTCAGCTGAATTGTGCTTTGTATTATAACAGATGTGGAACTGAGTCTTTAGTGGATGCTTAAGCACAGTTCCATTATCTGCAGAGTCCTAAATAAGAAGCAAACCCATTAGATAAAGCCAGCAGCAGGCTTCTGGAAAGGTGTGCTGCAATCCATAATTAGGATTAGGGTGCCTAATAAGGTGTCGACTGGCTAGCGAGAGCGGCACACGCTCACTACAGTGGTAGCGCTGCGTGGCAGGGTGGATGCTGCCACGGTGAGAGTTTGGAGCTGCTGGAGCTCTTCCCACAAAGCAGTGCTGCGTAGGTACCTGTCTGTAAGCCCAGCCTTTCCGTTCCAGAGCCCACCTGCTCGTTTTGCAGATAGGCCATCTGCTTTAGTGCTTTTCCCCTCTTACCCTGGTGGCAGAGATGAGCCTTACTTAAATGGAGTTTAAGTAATCAACTTCAGGGGTTGGTTCTGCGCTGGAAAAAAAAATACTTTGGGAAATGCATTTTACCTATAAACACTCTGTGCATATAGCCACAAAGGTATTTAATTCCTATAACTTCCTTTCATGGTGAATTAGGATGACAGGAGTCCAACTGCTCAGAAAATCAAGGCTCTTTCTCCTCTCACCTCCGTTAGGGAGGGGGTTCAGCAGAAGAGAGGTCTCCTGTTGAGTATCTGGATAGTCTGTGCTCAGCCCAAAGTTGTGGTTTATACAAGGCCAAAGCGAAAACCAACGGATTATCTTCCCTCTGCTCTCAGAGCATTTTTGGCATCTTCTCTGGGAGAGATCAGAACAGCCCCCAGGAGCTCATTGTTGTCACTTCAAAGGTGGCTGTCATCCAGGCAGCAGGCAGAGTGCTGTGAGCTCGATGCTGTGGTAACTTTAGTAAGTGTGACATTCGCTGGGCAGAATGCGAGGTCCTGTTGCAATAACACACACATAACTTTTTTGCCCATACTGCCAGAGGGAGAGATGGTGAGGCCATCAGCAACTATGAGCCAGCACATTGGGAAGCTCTGTAGATCTGCAGTGTCTTCATTCTTCCTCTACTTGCTGACAGGTGAGTACTGAGCCACCTTCCTTAATTAGACTAAATATAGTTTATTCCTAGAGTTTGGCTTGAGAGGTTCTCTTCTTTTTTTTCTAAAAGCAGCTTTCTACTGAGGACTTCCTCAGGATGCAGGAAAACTATACCTAGTGTTGTGTGCTGCTTTATAACATACTTGTCTTTATAGATACATTCCTGTTTAGCTAATAGAAATGTTTAAAAAGAGTATGTTTGCCTGTCTTTTTCAAGAAGAAAGGCTGTGTATCATCATTGCTAGAAGCTTCATTTCTATTTTGGTTCTCTGATACATTAGCAACCGGTTATCATCACAAGGTAGTTATTCATACCCACTTACAAAAGCCAACCTCAGCCCAGGGCAAAAGTCATATAAATTAAGATGAGTAATGTGCAGTCATTGATCACTTAATCATAGAAAACTGGGAGCTGGACACAGCTTGTATAGCACCCCCGTGGCGCCAGCTGAGTGTGAAGTTGAGCTCTGAAGCCAACAAAACCGTCTGAAAGACAGTCATTCCAGCATAAGAGGATTTTTATGTGGGTTGGAAATCGAGCCCTGTTTGCCCTCAACCTCTCCTCCATCTATTGAATGTGAACAAAGGGGAGGAGGCTCAACTAGAAAGGTCAAATTTTGTATTACCTTCCACCCACCGTTTTGGTTCCCCGAGGCTGTTGGCAGCTGGCAGAAGCAGCTTGCAGGGCTGCTCGGGTTTACTCCAGGCACCAAAGTTAGAGGCTCCAGGACTGGAAGAGAGAGAACACAGGTATATTTTATTATTTCCTTTTGTCACCCCACCTCCTCTAGCCTGCTTTGTGTATTTCTCATTCACAGCCAACAATATGGCCTTACATGGGAAAGTATCAACCCACAGATGGTGTAAAGGGGAGGCTGATGGCTTAGTAGGTGCCCTATTAGTACTGGCACGTGTGGAGCACATTGTCACATCACAGGGAGTCCCAGAGAGCTTGCTCCCCTCATGGTTGAAAGCTGGCCGTGAACTACCTACTTCATATGACAATGACCTATTAGATCATCTAATCATTTTTCCAGGTCAAGACAAGATCATCTGTGCTGTATTTCTCTGTACTACTGTCTAGCTCAAGTGCTTTCACCAAAAATCCTTCCATTCCTCTCCGTAGGGAATTGGCCCTACAGCCTGCATGACAGGGGACCTACACATCACTCTGCTAATGAAGCGGTTGACGTAAAAAGAGCTTTGAAGCAGAGTCAACAAGGCATTTGGCATGGTATGCTCCCAGATGCCAATATGATAAGGGCATTGTGTATTTGAATACCAGTGTGAACTAGTATGTTCCAGTTTTGCAACCTTACAAAAGAAAAAGAAAGAAAGAAAGAAAGAAAAATAGAGGCTGTGCTGTGACCTTCTCAGTGAATCCCCCCAGACAGAGCTGGGATGAAACAATACAGCCTAGTCCTTTTGTGTTTTGATTTTCCTAACCATCTGTAAGTTACATGATATGTATTGATGTGGGATAACACAGATACTTCATGGTAGGAGGTGCAAATAAAACTCACGATCAACAGATGCAACAGCAAAGCACATTGTGCCTGCTCGGTTATGTTCTCTGTGCCACCAAGGGTGTAAAAACAATACCTTTTACATCAGTAAAAGGAATAAAAATGATAATTGTGTTGAAGGGGGTGCATATGGTGAGGCTGGATAGTTATAGTGAAGAAGAAATTCCGTGGCCTTTCCTTGAAAAGAAGTTAGCAGTAGCACATACTGCTCTAGCTACAGCAGCAGTATCCAGTGGAGATAATGGGTGAGGAACAGAGATTTTAAAAGAATATTAATGATAAAACTGCTCAAATTCACTCTAAGAAATAACCCGAGTATATCACAGCAGAATATTTGATACAGAAAGATGGTAATATGTCAAGGTGCCATCAGCTTTGTCAAGTATTTCAACTACTCCTTCAAAGTACCCGGTCAAGACACTTTAACTTTTATAACTGCTGCATTGATAAACTGCTGTCTAACTTGGAAAGGGAAAATCTAGGCTCCCAATTCCCCAAGTAGCTCCAGTGGGGTCACTGGTAAGATCATGTATGAAGATGAGGATATTTCAACCAGTATCTTTAATAAGGACTATTCATTTTAGGGGACTGGATCCAGAACTGCAATAATATTTGTGTCCATAATTCTCAGGCATCCAATTCCCATGGATCGATGTTCAGTTTTAAGGCCAAAATTTTTACTTTGAGGTAAAAGCATGGAGCACCAAACAGCTCTGAAGGGTTTTCACATGCTTTGTTGTTGCCTAGTATCCTAGCTAACTTGCATTTTCTGTATTTTTGCATCCATGAGGTATCTCTCATCTGATACCTGTAAACTCTGTAGCCCATCCTTTTATAAGCACCTAATACAACAGGGCCCTGCTGCCAGATATTGTCAGTGCTACTCCCAAGTCACTTACAAATAATAACAACAACTCTGCCATTCAAGTAACTCTCAAACCAATCATCAAGGGGTTTGCTTTTCCATTGCCTTGAGACACTTGTCCCTGAGAATTCAGGCTATTGTAATTTCGAAGCTTTACCAGACCCAGACAATAGCATTTCACACCCTTTGGATGGCAATGAAAGACTCAAGACAATGGTAAATCAAGACCTTCACCATGGGATGGTCTTCAGTCCTTGAGAAGATACCCACTAGCATGAAGGGAGACTATTTCGCTTGAAGAAAATAAAAATAACAGAAGACATTTTTGAAAAATATTAGTTTGAACTCTTTCTTAGTGACAGCTGTTGGCTTCTTTTGAAGAGTTTGTTTTCCCCTCTTTTTGTTCCAGCTGGGGATTTGAGACAGCAAGTATTCCTCTCATCTTCTGAGCCCAGGCTTGTTTCCAGAAATGAGATCCATTTGCACTACTCTTAGCTCGAGGCTGTTTGATACTATGATTAGCAGCTGTGTGAGAGAAGGCAGATTTAAATCTGTGCTATAGGCTTGTTGTCTGTATTTTTCTCATGAAGAGTAGCAGGACAATGTAGTGCCTTCACAGAGAATAGATGTCACCCAGCATACTGTCAAGAGGCCTCATAATTTTAAACATGATAGTATGACTGCGTATTCAGGTGCATCTTCTATGCCTTTCAGGGTGTTGGTTGTCAAAATGGAGTTGGCTATTTCATATGCCAAATGTTTTCACAACAACTCCTGAGTTATCAAAACTCGCATGTCAAACAGAAGTCACAGCAACTCACAGTTGTCAAAAATCAGTTACAGAAACTGGCCTTCCCAGGCAGAATGACTTCACTAACTTTCTACTAGGCAAACAGAAAATCAAGTGCCATCTGTGTACTTTCCCACTCTATTTGTAAAACAGACGCATAAAATAGTTGAGACAGTGCCTCTCACCATTAGCTTCCCTTGGCATGGGAACTTCTGCCTTATAAAACCTCTCATTGTCCCCCATGAGCGGAGGGTTATCACGCTAGGGAAACCCACCCACGCCCCTGCGCTCCGTATCAATCCCTGCAAAACGCTTAGGTGCCGTCCCCCAAGTCACTGATGCCATCGGTTGGGGGTTCAGTGTCTGCCAATGGAGATTCGACCCACGGTTTCAAGATTTCCTATCCTGAAACTGGAAGGCCATGCCGAAACTTCAAAGAAGCTCACATCAAGCAGTTGCATTAGGATGCGCACATATTCACTGTACCTGTCAGGAGAGAGCTGCCTGTATGTAAACATACATGCGTTTTTTGCTTCGCCTCAAAGCAAATGGCACAGGAACATCAGGCTATGAAACTTTTTCAGGTGGGAAGAGTGGAGACGTGGCTGAATGGACTCTAAATTTCACCCAAAGCCATTGCACAATGGCATTAATCTTCCTCTAATATGGCAGTAGAAAGGAAAAGATGTATCTGGACGCATGAACATAACCTAAGCAGGAAATCAGGAAAAAACATCCCTATCATCATAATAGTGACTACCCTCAAGTCTTAGTTCCAGGGGCCATTCTTTGTGCTGCTTACAGGTCAGGAGCAGCCAGGAGGTTTTATCATCCTGTCACCCTCAACCCTCCTCTTCTTTCTCTTTCCTGGTACAGATGTTGGTGTTAGCAGTGGAAGCGCAAGCAAGGAGAATGTAACTGTAACTCATATGGCAGCACAGCCTTCGTTGTTGACAACACCTGAGCCGTGGCCCCTTTTGGTGACTCAAACACCAGCCAAGGAAAAGGCCAAAGAGGGTGAAACAGTGGTCTTAAATTGCCACTTTAACAGTCCACGACGTCCCTCCATGACAGACCTGGGCGTGAAGTGGTACAAAGAAGATGAAAAGGGGCAGATGGACCTGCTGGGAAACAATGTGACCGTCTTGCCAAATAACTCCAGGGTTTTCATCAGCGGAGACTTGTCCCAAGGGGATGCCTCCCTGGTGATCCTCAATGTGACAATCAGTGACCATGGTATTTATTTCTGTGAGGTTACACTTCCGGATGGGAAGGTGGTGACAGGAGATGGCACAAAGCTCAGGATCAGGAGGGCTCTGGGTAATATTTGATGTTATTCACTTCTTTTCTCTCTCTTTCAGTGGTCAGACATTGGAATAGGCTGCCCAGGGAGGTGGTTGAGTCCCCATCCCTGAATGTATTTAAGAGTCATTTAGATGTGGTATTGGGAGATTTGGTGTAGGGGAGGAATTTGTAAAGCAGGGCTGATGGTTGGACTCGATGATTCCAAGGGTCTTTTCCAACCTGAATGATTCTATGATTCTATGATTTCTCCTCCAAAGCTGTTTTACATGCTTGCAGAAAGAGGGAAATTTGCCTGTTCGGCCTCCAGCACATAGGGCCTGGTGTCATGGAGTGTAATTTCTCCATCGCATTTTACATTCTTTTTGCAAGGCCAGCTGGCTTGCCTCTATAAACAATCACACAAGGTAATATTGTAAGGAGGAACATTTGCAACCTAAGAAAGTAGGAATAATTTTATCACTAAAATCAAAGTCAGTGTCAAGAGTTGAGCGGGCAGACAAGTTCTCTGGTACTCACAGCTCTGTTTGGCATAACCCCCATGAGTGACAGTGCCAAGATACCATCTCAGGCAACAGCTCCACATTCCTTTTTTTTTTGACATTATTTCTCTCCAGCCCATTAACTTGCATATTCATTCCTTAACTCAATGATATAAGTAATCCCACAATAAACATGAGGATCACATGATATAATTTCTGCTTAACTTCATAAACATTCAAATCAAAGTAGCATTAGAAGTACCATGCTATGTTTTCTCAGCCTCACAAATAGACACTAGGCATATTAAATAAGGAGATGACTTGCTTTGCCTTTATCAGCTGGAAATGTCAAAGCAGCTTTCCTTTTTGTGTAGGCTAAACACATTCCAGTCTCAACAAATCAACGCATCAGAATTTTTATTATCTTGTTATCCAGCTAACAAAAAATAGCACCTTCTGTGTCAAGAATGAATTCTGCATGTGCCGTTTCTCCCTTATTCATTACCAAAGCTTCTAGCTCACTGAGATTCACTAAGTTTGTGCCCTTTGAGCACAGGTTTTCCCTTACAAATTTTTATAAAACTACTCAAATTAAACCGTAGCTCTAACAAGGGAAGACAACCATGACACACATACCCTCCCACACCCCCAGAAAAGGGTTTGGTCATGTGTCTGGTGAGATCTCCCGTTGGCTTGATCTCATAGTCTCAGTAGCACAGGATACTCTTGCAACTTCTGCTCCCTGGCCAGTGTGATTGCCTTTCTGTGCTCCTGAGAAGATGAGATCTATCCTTTCTGCTCTACGCCTGAATTAAAGGGACAAGAGAATAGAAGAAATACAATTCATAAAGAAATATTACATGGCACAAATCCAGACTGTTCAAAAGCTTATCTAAAATTAAAAGGAGAAATTAGCTGACTCTGTTAACTTGTCCATTACAGGAAGCAAATGACGTGTATTTCGAAGTCAGGTAAGTACTCATTCTACAGCACCATCATTGCCCTCACTTTCATGATGAAATGAGCATCCCCAGAAATGGATTTAAGCTACAGGATACCTCCCTGTATGAGGGAGGAGGAAAGTTGTTTTTTATTGATGAGCTACAGCTGGTTTGCTGGTGAGCCGCTGGCTGTCCCTCCATTCAGCCAGGTAGGACTGAGGAACAGCTACTCCTGTGAATGGGTGGCCTGATACTTGGAAATCTGTGTGTGAGTACAGTAGCAAAAGTGTCCAAATTTTCCAGTGGAGCTTAAATACAACCACACAGAGGTATATAATGAATGCCTGATCGTAGTGTAATTGCAGATAAAACTGGACAGCTTTCAAACCATTCATTTATTACCCTTCCTGAGTGAGTCACCTGGCAGAAGGACTGCTGTGAGCACGAGGCAGCCACTTAAAATCTGATCAGATCAGTCTTGTGCCATAGGCCACGTAGTTCCCTCTCTCTTAAAGAGACACTCCTGCTCTGACAGTCTCTGCTACAGGGCAGACCCTCTTCATGATCTGTCCCGTAACCCTTGTTACAGTCCATTCTACTGTGCTCACCCGACCAAAGGCTCTTCCTCAATCATCAGTCAGTCCTGACAAATTAAAAAAGCCAGAATGCCAACATGCTTTTGCCTCAAAGTAAATGGGATTATCCCACCTGCACCATGCAACAGTTCCAAAGAGCAACAAATCATACAAAGGACTTCAGTGGAGCTCTGCCCACTCTCTGGTGCTGCCTACTTTGAGGATGGACAGGGAGACTGATGACTTTCTAAAAACTGCCCAAGTATTTTTTCCATTTCAAAATAACATACGTGTACTTGAATCTGATTAATTCAGGAAGCAGCATCTTTTGCCATCCCATAGCATCCAGTTGTTAAGGGAGATTGATAGGAGATGGGGCTGTCCTGTCTCTAAATCCCCAGAAAGCACAACAGCTTCCTACCTAGGAATGAAAGAAATCAATAACTCCATAGTGCAATAAACTCTCTCCCGTGTAGAAGCCCATGATTTCATGTCAAATCAGACATTGGCATAATCAATATCACAGTAACCAGCTTCCTCTGCAGCCACTGCAGAAAATGTGCTGGCTGCATTGCATCCATTTGCCTGGACAACATCTTACATTGATCTCTCTACCTTCCTTTCTCCCCCAGGCTTGTTTGGTATAGAGGAATCCATTGGAACCATCATTGGGGTGGTGGCGGCTGGTGTCGGAGGTGTGGTGGTTCTGATCATTATTTTAACCCCACAGCTGAGGAGGTGCGTCCTCTGCATGAGACAAGGCTCTCGCCAAGGTAAGGAACACAAACTAAAATCTGGAATCCCTTGCTAGAATGATGAACCTCATCACTTATTTCCAAAGGTATCATATTTTTTTTACTTGAGGAGTAATTAGCCATTTACTTACCTCTGGTCAGACACGGGATCTGGATCAGGAAATAAGCAGTTTGGGTGAAACTCTAACACGGCTGACACTATATTCCATCTCTTTCAGATAGTTCTTTGTTTATGTTGACTAGAGCTTTGCTCATGGGCCTAATGAGTTACAAATAAACAAAACAACAGGTTCTTCTTTAATTCCCACTTTTGGCAAAGAGTTGTTCAATGAGATGTTCCTTCTTCTTGTAACGAAGTCCTGGGTCTCCTCTGGTTCTTTTAGGTTTATGCTGAAGGATGTTTTTTCCTCTCATGAACTATATCCTTACATCCATACTCTTGCAATGCTCGTGTACCAAAAGCTCAGGTGTATGTTGGAGGTGTGGTTTGTCAAACCCAGTAATATCTTTTATTAGATCACCTGATCAAGTTGGGAAAATTAGACGTTTTCATCACATGTGAGCCAAAGAAATTACCCAAGAAGAGGGTGATGTACCTGAAAGCTCACCCGCTTTTTCCAGCTCTGTCAGCTTCTCTAATTAGAGTAGACTGCCACCGAGGGCTGGATTTTGAAACAAGCTTTAGTTCCCATTTTGTGCAACCCAAGGTGTGGTCTGCGTTTCAGACCGAGCTCAGCTGACTTTTTGCTTTCTGTGGAGAGACTTGTGGTTTGCACCTCTTCTCCCGCCACTCGAGAATCTTGCTCGGCCTGCTGAAAAAAAAATAGTAAACCCTCCTTCCCGAAGGGATGAGGAGCTGCACTTACCATTCACTGGAGCGCTGCCGCCACCTGATGGCCAGCCTGGAGGGGACAGGGACATGGCCAGGAGCCCTGCGCTTGCTTACCGGGGAGGGTCTTCAAGCCCTTGCTGAGAAGGGCACCCGAAGCCTTAAGATGATGCTGCCTACGCAGCATCATCCCGTTGCAGACCCTCTGCAAGAACAGAGTTCAAAACTTCTTTGCTTGCCAGAGAGCCTTGAAAGAGTTTATTGTGGTGTGATAACTGCTCTATCGCTCACCCACTCTCTCTCCTTTCCTTCTTGCTCAGCTTAGCTTGAGGTGCAGCGTTACAGAGTTGCTGGAAGATGAAAAGCCTACAGGTGGAACACCTTCTGATGCCCTGTAAGCTAAAAAAGGAGTTCTGGATGAAATAAAAGCTTTTGCCTCAGTATGTGTTGTCTTCGGCATTTTTATTTCTGTTCGTCTGTTTATTTTTTCCTGCAGCTTTGACAGCTACTGTGGCATATTCAGCATCCTCATTGCAGTGAGGAGCAAAACAGCCTTTTGGAAAGGAATTTGTATTATCACCTGCCAAAGCCCTGCTTAGTTTGGCCACATATCTCTGAATCCAGACTCCGATGAGGTACCTTGGGTCTTTCTCTGCCATTACCTGTCATTTTAATGGTGATACATGAAGTTTGTCAGCTGTGCCTCAGAAGAGATGGAAGGAACCTGACCTACCCAGGCCCCTCAGCTCCACAGCTGCTAACACCTGCCTGAGGAAACGGAATGCATTGCTTCCAGGGATGCAACTGTGGCTCCATCTGTCTGGCCCTCACATAAAGATGCTCTCGTCCTGTTGACTTGCTCCAGTCTACAGGCTTGTAATGAGGAGGCGAAGAAGGCCGGCTTGAACATAGCTACCCCTGGCTGAAAGAATGAGATTTTGGTGTACTCTTGCCAGAAGGAAATGTAGTGTTTCTATATAAGCTTCTAGTACCCTTAAAAAGAAGGCGAGACGGAAGCTTTGCATACATGACTGATGTTATCCACAGCCTCAGGTTCCTGACATGAAAATAATTGATTTCCAGGTTGCCAGTGACCAGGAGGACATGCCGATGGAGGAGAGCTGCATATCAGCTCTAAAGTGTGTGTGGCAGGTAAGCAATGCCTTATTTTGCAAAGTGTGGGCATGCCAACTGGTAAAAATCAGAAACCCCTGCTGGCCTCACAACAGCAATAGCCCAGTGTAACTCTGCGTACCTTTGAATGTGCCTCAGAAGTGTCCCCAGTGCTGTGACACAGCAATATGAGGAGTCAGATAGCTGTCTACATAAGCTAAGAAACACACACACACACTCATGGAGAAAGGATGAAGCCCTCCCGTGGGCCAGACCCTGCTTTTCCTTTTGGTAGGAAGCAGAGCTTCCCTGAGCACAAATAAGGAGGCATCCTCCCTCTTCGATGTCCCCTCTACTCCTGCAGATCCAGGAAAATAAAGTGGATGACTCTACTTCCAGACTGGCATGCCCCGGGTCTTCAAAGGCCAGTGTTTCTTTTCAGAGAGATGGATTTATTTATTTTTTACAAACCAGTCCAGCAGAAGTCTCTACATATTTTCCAAATCATGTGCAAATGTGTGGGAGCTGAAAGTCAGGCAATGTGAAAGGACAAAAAAGCCATTTAGTGACGGGTAATGTGTTCTCACTGCAAACTGCAGACCAAATCCTCCATTTCTTCAAAGGTAGAATCAGAGCAGGATCTTCTCCTTACTTCAGCATATATTTTACCCTGTGCCTCCTCCCCATAAACCCTGGCCTGACAGAAACTCTCTCACACCGTTCTTAGCTCTGGTAAAAGAGGTAAAATTTTATTCCAGCACCTTCAGATTCAAAGGGTTAGAAGAAAGGTCCTAAAAAGACTATTCTGCCCCTCCATATTTGAAATGGCAGGTGGGATGAGTCTGTCCACATAAAAAGTCTGGCCAGAGGATGAAGTGTGGGTTGTACGGAGCCGCTCCCCAACACTTGGCTGCTTCTTGATCACACAGGCACACCATTTTTTCACATTGATCTGTCAGGTTATCTGTAAAAGAAAACGTGAGCAGAGGATGAGAGATTACGTATCAGATGAAGGTGAACTATAGTTTTAAGAGGAATAAAGCAATTCTTTGGGAACAGAGGCTGTAGGAGCAGGAGGAGAGGAGGACCAGTGTGTTGTGTTGCACGTAGATCTGAACCCTCCCCTGTTCTGTCTCTGTCAATAAGTCTGACCTTACCTGTGACCAAGGGCATCAGAAATTAGCAGCTAAATGCGAACTGGCAATATTTATAAAAATCTGCCAAGCCAGATACCTCACTACTTCCAGAGCTGTGTGAACAATGGGAGTCTAGTTCAGCAGCCAAAGCTAAAAATGAAAAATGAAAATTATTTTAGCTTAGCCTGACATAAAAATATTCTGTTTTCCCCCAGCCAATTTGCCTTCCAACTCCTCCTTCTGCAAATCAGACTGATTTCAAAATAAAAAATGATACTTTAAAAGGAAGACTCTCCCAGAGGGACATTTGGAAACCTAGGTGCATAAAAGAAGCCACCAGGCGTCCTTCACTCATGCTCCATGAGTTGCTCTTACCTCCCTCTCTGTTCATAGCAGAGGAGCCAGGAAAATCTGCATCAGTGTCAGGCTCCTGATTTTTGTGAGGCAGCAGCTAAAGAAGCTGATCAAAATCATACGTCTGGAACTATTTATAATGCAATTATAAGACTATCTGACTAGGTAAGGACCATAAGGTACATCAAAGCAACTAGCTCAGGTGACTACATTGCTAATGGCCAATTTTGAGTTAATGAACCCCATCCCACCTATGGATGGCTATAATGCAGCTGTTGGGCTAATATTACTTAAAAGCACAGTGCCTTGTTTATTTGAGGCAAAATCTGAAGTGTATCTTCAGGCCAGTGCACATGGGCTTTGCTCCAAAATCAATTGCAATGAGTAGATTTCACTGGGCTTTTCTGGGTCAGCCCTGTGTCTGATAAATAAGAAGAGCCCATATTTTTTAAGCTTGTCTGAAGAATCACATTTATCGGTAAAAAGGGGTCCCTGTTTCAGGGGTCCCACTGATGAGGTCTCAGCAGTATTTCCATTTTTTTTCTTAACTACCAGTCCTGCCTAATTTTCTCCTTGCTCTCTGCTCATTGAGTTCATCCTATGCCGTGCCAACCACTGTCCATCTAATGTGAGTACAAGAGTCTGGCTTGGCAGTCATTTCTGCTAGAGCAGAATGCTTTTTTTTGACCAGCCCCCACAACTTACAGCTTTTTCTATATTCCAGATATTTATTGAATGGAATTTGCTTACACATGATGGCATGCCTAGACTGAAAAATATGGTTTTTCCAATTTTTTTTCATTCCAAAATCAAAACTGCCTAACGGTAGCAAAAGGAGGAGAAGTCCCAAGTAAAACGAGTTTCTATTTAATTTTCCTTCCTGTGATACAGTGCCAGGCAACAGGCATTTATTTCCTCCTGCATAGAAAGGACAGTGCAAGCAGTTCTACTTCTGAAGTTTCTGGACATCATCACCCTAGGCCCAGCAAGCATGCCTGGAAATTTAATTCTTCATCCCTTTTGTTTGAATTGAATTAGGCCTAAATCATCTGTCTGGATTTCTGTAAGGCCTTTGACACAGTCCCCCACAACATACTTCTCTATGAACTGGAGAGATGGATCTGATGGGTGAACTGTTTAGGGGATAAAGAATTGATTGGATGGTTGTATCTGGAGTGTAGTGATCGACAGCTTAATGTCCAGATGGAGATCAGTGACGAGTGGTGTACCTCAGGAGTTCATACTGTTGAATATCTTCATCAATGACATAGGGCACCCTCAGCAAGCTTGCAGACAACGCCAAGCTGAGTGGTGCAGTTGGCATGCCTGAGGGACAGGATGCCATCCAGAGGGACCTGGACAAGCTCATGAGGTGGGCCCGTGTGAACCTCATGAGGCCATGTGCAGGGTGCTGCACTTGGGCTGGGGCAACACCAACAGCAATACAATCTCTGATGGTATGGGGACAAGCTTTACTCTCACATGTCTCTTTTCAAACTTTTGAAGTATTCTACAATGGATTTTATCATCAGGGACTTTTTGGAGACTTGGAAATAGAAGTGACAAATTCTAAGACTCAAGTCATCTGGTGTATGTCAAAACAAGCTGGTGTGAGCCACTGACAGGCTGTGACTGTGCAATTCAAGACCTCCTTGACTGGGTACCAGCTGTAGAGCTGAGCACAGCCTACACTTGCTGTATGCCTGAGGCACTTGAGAGCATTTGATTCTGCAAGCTTCAGAATTCCCACTGGAGCCCTTGGGCTTTAGGCTGGAGCAACCCCATGAGGCAGAGATGCAGGCTGGCACCCTATTTAACTCGTCTTGCAGCCATGCAAAATACCATTGCTCTTCTCTAGCAGTACATAACAGTAAGTAAAAAAGTCAACAGTCATGGTGGAGGGTGGTCCAAAACTGGCAGACACCCCTGCAGACCACTGCGCACCTTTGGGAAGAGGTCGGAGAAGAGCAGGCATGCTTAATGCCAGTGAGTGGAGACTCTCCAGAGGGACATTTGCATTCTTGCCAAACAGAGATGGCTTATGAGCTCCATGCCCCCCATTCCCAGTCTTCAGCCTGGGGAGGACTCAGGTTACTTGGAATGCGTTGTGCTGGGGCTCCAGTCTTATTTCGAGCTCCAGCAAGCCCCGTGATCCAGGCAAGGGGTGGGCAGAGAGCTCAGAGGAGAATGGACATTGCCTAAAGCAGCAGCTCAGCATCAGCACACACAGAGACCTACCTCTGAGGCCCATAAAGCTCTTCAGTCAGCCTAGTGCCTGCAGAGGAGGGAACAAAATGAACCTCAAGGTGAGGGAGCATTTCCTTACCACACCGCACAGTGTTCTGCTCACACACCCACTGGTAGCGCTGCGCCTTGGGGCTGCAGCCTTCCTTCTCCGCCTTGTCATAGCAGCAGTCGTGCCTGTGGCAGCACCTGGGAGAGAATATAAGGTAGAGTTTGGATATCTTCCTGAATCCTGGAGTATGCTTTGCTTCAGGGGTGTTTGCCCATACTCCACTCACATACCGCTCATGACAGCAACATTTGCCCTAGCCGGTCAGTAAATCATCTCTTTAATGACCAAGTGCTCTGTGTGGGAGTTCACATGGCTCAGGAGCTCATTAATGCCATATTTGATCCCATGGCCACTGTGCTTCTTCCTCTGAGCTTTTGCTCTCAGAAAGACAAATGGGGTCAATACATGGTAATCTCACTGAAAGGGAGCTGAAGCATTCCTATGGGGTATGTGATTGCTGCTCACTGGTTTAGTCTTAGACCCATCCCAGACTTTGGAGTTGGGATGGTTTTTGCCTTCCTCAGCATCACCAAGCAGCTTCATCTCTTCAGTTCACCTGGACTTGCCATGTGCTTTTTGGCTCATCCAGTTTCTGAGGGCTGACTACGAACTTGAAGACAAGGTACGTGATCAGCTGAGGAACCTGAAGATATACAAGTCCATGGGACCTGATGAAATACATCCCAGAGTCCTGAAGGAACTGGCTGATGTAGTTGCCAAGCCACTTTCCATGATATTTGAAAAGTTGTGGCAGTCAGGTGAAGTCCCTGTGGACTGGAAGAAAGGAAACATCACACCCATTTTTAAAGAGGGTAGAAAGGACAACCCTGGGAACTACCGATCTGTCAGCCTCACCTCCGTGCCTGGGAAGATCATAGAACAGAACCTTCTAGATGCCATGGTTGGGCACATGGAGGACAGGGAGGTGATTCAGCACAGCCAGCGTGGCTTTACTAGGGGCAGGTCCTGCCTGACTAACCTAGTGGCCTTCTGTGATAGGGTGACTATGCCAGTAGGTAAGGGACGACCTATGGATGTGATCTATCTGGACTTCTGTAAGGTCCCACAACATCCTGCTTGCCAAATTGGAGGGATACAAATTTGATGGGTGGACTGTTTGGTGTAAGGACCTGGCTGGATGGTTGCATCCAAAGGGTGGTACTCAATGGCTTGAGGTCCAGATGGAGAGCAGCGACAAGTGATGTCCCTCAAGGGTCCATGCTGGGACCGGTACTGTTTAACATTTTTATCAAAAATATAGGCGGAGGGATTGAGTCCACCATCAGCAACTTTGCAAACGACACCAAGCTGTGTGGTGCTGTTGATATATCAGCGGGACGGGATGACATCCAGAGGGACCTGAACAGGCTGAAGAGGTGGGCCCAGGTGAACCTCGTGAGGTTCAGAAAGAGCACGTGCAGGGTTCTGCACCTGGGCTGGAACAATCCTCACTATCAATACAGACTATGAGATGAGGCATTAGAAAGCAGCACTGAGGAAAGGGACTTGGGAGTGCTGGTGGACGAGAAGCTGGACATGAGCAGACGGTGTGCACTTGCAGCCCAGAAGGCCAATCACATCCTGGGCTGCATCAAAAGATGTGTTGCTGGCAGATCCAGAGAGGTCATTCTTCCACTTTACTCTGGTGAGACCTCACCTGGAGTACTGTGTGCAGGTCTGGAGCCCTCAATAGGCTAACCTAATAGGAAGGACATGGCCCTGATGGAGCACCTTTGCTATGAGGGAGCTGGGGTTGTTCAGCCTGGGGAAGAGGAGGCTCCAGGGAGACCTAATAGCAGCTTTCCAGTACCTGAAGGGGACCTACAGGAAGGCTGGGGAGGGTCTGTTTACAAAGGCCTGCAGTGACAGGACAAGGAGCAATGGCTTCAAGCTGGAGAAGAGCAAATTTAGACTGGATATTAGGAATAGGTTCTTTACTAAAAGGGTGGAGGAACACTGGAACAGGTTGCCTAGGGAGGTGGTTGAGTTAACTCCAGGTCCCTAAATGTAAACATCTACATCTATAAATATCTACCATCCATAAGCATCTGCATCTAAACACTGATCTATACTTCTTTTATGCATGTCTGGGTCACAGTTATTATTATACTACAGAGTGAAAAACATAGCATTTGAAAGTGCAATTGCTTTTCATTGACCGTAGAGGGGGCCGAGGGTGACTAGCTCAGCTGATGACATTTGTCCTACAGACTACTCAGTGAGACAATTCCCACTGTCAATTACTTTAGAATTTATGGAAAACTTGACCCCGCTCGGATTTTATTCCGGTAGTTTAAGGACTCAAAATACACTGAAAAACGATTCGGCACTTAGAGAGGTCCTCTGACAAATAACAAAGGTTATTTCAGCAAGGATATGAGGTCAGAGACTGGAGTCAGAGAGGAGTTGAGCTTCCACAGTTCCAGAAGTTGTCCCTGCAAGATCACCGGGACTCTACTGAGAAACCACTCTACTAACTGGGAAGAATCAAGGCAGTCTGATATTAGGGGTAAATAAAGAGCAGACAGCTTTTGGAGAAGCTCTTGAGTCCTAGATGTGAATCTACTCAAGAAATTGATGAACTAACCAAAAGGGAGCATGGCTGTGCTGATTGCCCATAGATCACCAAATCCAGTTGAAGACTTTGATTGTTACCTTCAAGATCTGAGGCCAGTGTTCCTGAAAAGCCAATAAAAGTCTGAGATCCACCATTATGTCCCTCGGGAAAAGTGGAACCCTGCATGAAGGATAAAGATCTCTTGTGCAGAAAATGAGGCTTCTTTGGAAACCCATCAGGAGCTGCTAGTATGTTACTGGAGAGCCTAGGGACATCGCAAGCTTCCTCTGCTGCAGGAGGATTTTGCTCTTTCAGAAAAATCATTTATGGGTATGAGGTCTAGTGGGCTCTAGGAGGTGACAACCCCAGGAAAAAAACCAACAATTTTTTAAGTGTAAAGAAAATAATCCACCACTGATGCAAATTCTGATAAAATCACTGGAAGTAGATCAGGTGAATCATGTGAAAGGCACGGTTTTTTTCTCAGCTTGCAAAGAAGAAACCCTTGTGATTATTATGACCAGAAAACTCACTGCATTGTGAAACCCAGAAATGTAAGTTAGCAGTATCAGACTAGTATCTCCTTCCATGCCAGCTCTTCAAAGGACTTCAAAATAGGATTAAGCCCTATGGGATATACATATCTAGAAGATTTTCCATGAAGAGTCACAGCAAGTTGCGGTAATTGAGAAGCCCTTATTCATCCTATGGAACCAGTTCTGTTGGACATGATGGCAGTAACAGACTGTGGGACAGGTCTTTGTTGGTTGTAGCCATGAATCAGGCTGAGCTGGAGTGCAGAATCACAGGTTTTCTGAGGTCTAGGGAGTCAATCAGTAGTCAACTTGGTAAAGCTGGTATCAGTGATACAGGAGGAACAATGTGAAGGCAGACTGGCAAAGGGAGAAGTTAGGAGCCTGCATGACAAGGGAATGAAATTGTTCTTCATGGAGAGCCAGGGGGAAGGAAGAGAATAAGAGGTAAGAGAAGTGAGAACAGATCTTGGAGGGCGCAAAAAGTGATCTGCGAATCAGGAAAGGACAAGCAAATGAGCACCAGAGGGGTGTACTAGCTAGCTGTGAGAACCCAGTGCTCCTTAGCTGGCTTGGCAAAATCAGAGGGATTGTATAAATTCTGCAGGACCACAGAATTTGGGGCACAATTCTGCTTCGCTTTATACCAGTTGCTCCTGATGATGCCCATAACTGCAGCAGGGTGACAGGTAGCTTACACCAACACAAAGCAAGAAGACTTTGGCTCATGTTTTACAAACATCTGCTTCAGATGTGCTGTTAAGACCTGCCAGGGAATAAAGACTGAGAAACCTATCGTTGTCCTTTGCCACCTTCAGATGGTCCCCTCCTTCCTGGAAACACCCTTTCTTATGCTTGGGTCACAGTGTAGTGTCAAGGTTTTAATAACCTGCAAATGCTTAGTTAGACCAAAGCAAACAGTCAGCCAACAGGATGGCAGGGAACTGGTCAACAGGCATGGAAAACAAATAAAACTGTGTCATCTAGTTAGCAAGCAACCTATTTATCACGTCTGGGCTAAGAGACAGCCTTAATGGCTACAGACAGCTCTGGCTGGCCCGCAGGGATCAGCTGGCCAGACCCCTGCTGTTAAGTAAATGTCATTAAGGTAAGAATTTTGTCATGTTGTGTGTGTCACATTAACAGCACAGCCACTGCTGTGTATCCTTTTGTTTCACTTTAACTGAGCACCTGAGGGGAAATCTTACCCTCCCCTATGAGTTTGCCAGGACTCAGATGAGCCATATCTGCCACCCTGCCTTTCCCTGTATTCAGGGTTTTCAGGGAGGTACTGAGCACCTTTATAGAATCATAGAATATAACTGCCTAGGTTGGAAGGGACCTTTCCGATCATCTAGTCCAAACATCAACCGAACTCTGACAAAAATAATCACTAAATCGTATCTCTAAGCACTATGTCTACCGCTGGGGATGGTGCCTCAACCACTTCCCCGGGCAGCCTGTTCCAATGCTTAATAACCCTTTCAGTGTAACGATTTTTCCTAATGTCCAATCTAAACTTCCCTATTGCCTGCTACGTGGGAGAAAAGATCGACCCCCCACCTCTCTACAACTTCCTTTCAGGTGGGCCTCCTTTTCTCTACGCTAAACAATTCCAAGGTCCTGCTTTAACAAAACGGGTGCTGCAGCAATCCCAGGGAGCAGAAAAGGGAAGGAGAAGCAAATCTATTGACTTTATGCAGAAGAGATGCCATTATGTGTCGAAGTGATGGGACTGTGAGAGTGGAACTAAAGGAAGAAGGTAATTACTGACACCACTGCATCAAAGCCAGTGTGTGGAATAAACCTTATAAAGGGATTACCCACTCAATGGCGTTTTTCCTTTTCCCACAAAGGAGAGGTGCTTAGAAGCACGCTAGCCTTGTCTAGACAGATCGACTGAATTACTCACAAGAAAATTACTCCTCTTGCAAGGGTCTCAGTAACAAACCTTTAAGTGTCAAGGGGGTGAGTAATTTCAAGCAGTGTTTGTCACTCAGAGTCAGTAGTTTTGCCACTTTGCCTCTTTCTTTTTTAGAATGGCAAATATGGAAAATAATGTGGTCACTTTGACAGGCATGGGATACTCAACCACACGATTTTTGCAGAAATTCTCAGTAATGGATATCAGAAGATGCCTCTAGCGAAAATAAAGTGGAGATTTTTAGGTCTAAATCTAGTGGAGCATTGCCGATTCTTCCTTTGCTAAGAACCTAACTAAAAGATTTTCTAGTTTTTGTTTGTTTTTTTTTTTGTTTTCCTAAGCATTGGCTGATGAACACATGGACATATTTTACTCTGTTTTTCAGGAGTGCTGACCACTCGCATCTCCAAGAGTCACCTAAACTTAGGGGGCACTCAGTGTCTATGGAAGGCAGCTTTTAGGTGACTCCACTCAGCCCTTCGGTAAAAATACTCCAATTTATTGAAGTTCTGATTTCCTTTATAGGCTTGCTTATGAGAGTTGGTAAAGGGCTATCAAAAATAAGAAACACTGATGTAGGTAGTGATAAGCAGGTCAAGCAATATTGCTGAAAATTAAAAGTAGTTTCTACACCTGAAAGCTATGACACTTTGTAAGTTCCAAATTTCATATACATGAAATGTTTCATAGATACAAACCAGGGATGTGAGGAGAGGGCTTTGAGAATGAAAATTCTCACTGCGTTAATGAAGATCTCCACTAGTTTTAAGGGACACTTGCTCTTTTATCCCCACTGGGGAGCTGGTCTTTGGAATCCTTTCCTTTGTTGTTTTTTTTTTTTTTTTTCCTATTTCTGTCCTGCCCGTTCAGCAAAAGTTTGATTTTGTAGCAATGTGAAACATCTCCAACTGCTGGATATTCTGGAAAGCTTGGTTTCCTTCCCAGCGAGTTGCACATTACCTTCACCCCTGCTAAAAGCAGTGCTTGCTTATCATTAACACCTGTGCTGTTTCCTGTAGATGAACAGACAGACTTGTGTGCTCTGTCTTTGAGGTTTAAAACCAGACAAGATTGCAAACAGGGGGCTCAGAGCACACAAGAGTCCACCATGCTCAAGATTTACATGTATGCTAATCACCACGTACAAGAAAGAAAGCTTGGATTGCAACAGCTCCTAGATTCATTGCTTTTCATCTTGGGAAAAACAAGCACAGCACCTTTCCCACTAACAAGGAAGAGGAGAAATAATACCATGCTCTGCCCTGTTGTTGTTCTTCCCTGATTCAGTGTGAACTAACAGGCAATGAAGGTGACAGGTTTGATTACTCCTTGCAGCAATCTGGATTTCTTCCAGAGGATAGCCAGTGGTATTCCCATGCTGCCATTTTCAGGTCCTGGGTGAAATAACCCTCCAGTTACCTTGTTCACTCCCCTTTTTTTTTCAGGCAGGGCTTGCTCTCTATGAATAAACATGCAACTATTTCAGGAAATCATACCCTGGTTCCTCCATTGCCCTCCACCTCATATAGTACAATGTCCTGAGAGCTCTACTCTCATCCAGAAGGTGGTTAAACCCGCATTCAAACCCCAAGTGATACATGGGTCCTCACTCACAATTCCCCAGTGATGTTCATATATCCTAAGTTCTCGCTCCACAAGGCAGTAAAAAGTCCATGGAGTCACAGAAATATGGACAGGGAAGGCTGGGGAGACCTGCACTGCTTCCAGACACATAGTTGAGGTTCTTCTTACCAGTCTGTTTTATCTTTAGGCCAGCCTTGTCCTCCCAGTCCACAGTAGCATCCATAGCCAATATATGCCAATGGAGACCGTCCTGTGCCACACGATATAGCTCCTGCCAGTTCGATGATTCCTCGGGTGTGCAGAGAATGGGATTTTCCCAAAGCACCTTTCCAAACTGCAAAGACAGAACATGGCCTCACACAAGGATGAACCACACCTGACTCTGATTTTCTTGAAGTCTTTAAAAGGAGATTTTTTTGGTCTTGACTGGATGGTCGAGTGCAGCCTTGACAATATGGTTTGCCATGACATTTGCCTTACAAAGGGACTCTGCAGGGGTCTCCCCTGAGGGCTGGGCCATCCAGGGGGCTGGGACAAAAATATGAAAGCAGGATATTTCTGCAGAGGGAGCTCAGTTCAAGCCAGACTAACTAGCTCGGGTGTGCTAGCGTGTGATTGCCCCTATATTGCACGTGGGAGCAGCGTGCTCGGTTTTGCAGATCACAGAGCTCATGAGCTGTTATGTTTTGCAGGCCCTGTCCCAGCACCATACAGAGCCAGCTAGGCTTTGTTGCACACCACAGCTCCCAAACCTGGGAAAGCTTACTAGCTACGCTCTGGTCCCAGGTGACACACAGAATCACACAGAATCTTCATGGTTGGAAGGGACCTTTGAGATCATCGAGTCCAACCATAAACAAACAAACCCCCCAAATCCAAAAAGCCCCACACGCATACCCAAAAAAACCCTTGCACAACAACAATCACCACACCCGACAATCTTGGGCATTAGAGCATGCCCTGAAGTGCATGCCCTACACATTTTTTAAATACCTCCAGGAATGGTGACTCCACAACCTCCCTGGGCAGATGGTTCCAGTGCCTGACCACCCTCTCAGTAAAGTAATTCTTCCTGATATCTAATCTAAACCTCCTCTGCTGCAACTTCATACCATTTGCTCTGGTCCTTTCATTATTCACCTGGGAGAAGAGACCAACACCCACTTCTCTACAACCTCCTTTCAGCTAGTTGTAGAGGGCAACGAGGCTTCCCCTCAGTCTCCTCTTCTCCAAACTAAACATGCCCAGCTCCCTCAGCCTATCCTCATAGAACTTGCTTTCTAGACCCCTCACCAGCTTGGTTGCTCTACCTGGGAAGCAGCAGAGGACAAGCACACAACCGGGCTCTACAGAAAAAAATAAGGTTTCAGTGTTGCCCAACATTTCTTATATTCGCTATGTTCCCCCTAGTATTCCACACATTTTAACCCATTCTCCGGATCGCAAAGAGCTGACAGCATTTTTTATTTGCATACAGGCATAGCTACAGGTACCTGAGCCCTTAAGGTATACTTTGTCAAGGACAGAGTGCCTAACATGAGCCAAGATGTACATATATCAGCTTGCTTTTGAGTGTTTGGAAGTGCTGCCTTGTAATTTATATCTGCTTCTGCTTCCATTATTACATTCCGTTTAAGTCATAACATCAGGTTGGCTACATTAATTTGGAAAAATAAAAAGAGGAGCTCTGTGTCAGCTGAAGTGCGCAGATAGCCACACAAACCAGGCTGGAGTTTTTTGAGTTACAAGTCTTTCAAACAGCATTGTGCTTTGGCAGGGGGTTGATGATCTCTGAAGGTTCCTTCCAACCCCTACCATTCTGTCATTCTGTGTGATTTTGCGTGTGATTTCATTTGCAACTTCTTTAGAAACCACAGGCTCTACCGCAGCGTCAAACCCCTCAGATTACTGTCCAACCCATCCGTTTGTGCCACCTGAGAAGAGACGCCTGCCTGTGTGGGGTAGGGGGGATTTTGCGACAGGCTGGGAGGGTGAGTGGGGTGATGCATGGGATCTGGGAACCCACCACCGAAGTGGCTTTGCCACCTGCCCCTGGCTGTTGCAGCACGCTTGACCTCTTCAAAGTGCTATGCAAACATGGACTAATTAATCCCCTAAACCACCCGAGCACTCAATACTATTATTAAAACTGTTGCTTTCCTTTTAAAACCTCTCCTCTAATCCCCTTCCTTGGGCCTCTCCCTGCATCTCCTGGGCTGGCTGGCCCTCCCAGCCTCATCCAAACCACCTGCAAGGACAAGGAGGGTCTCTCCCCATGAAGGACAAGGCAGGGGCTTTGCTTCCTCTCTGCATCCCAAGCCCTCAAAGGCCCATTTTTGCCCTAGCGATCAGTGCCTTGGACCATCCTGGTGTGGGGGGTTTCACACAGCCTCCTTATGCTTCCCACGGCATTCCTTGGGGATTAAATGCACATTCCTGAAAAAGTAACCACAGTGCTCACCTAAACACTGCTTGAGTGTTCAGGTTTCGTGCTAAAAACGCATTAGGTGGGTGTTATTCGAGACTAAAATGACAACTTATTTCTCTTGTCTAAACAGCCGGGGCTGTGGAGTCAGGAGCTGGCTCAGCTGTCAAGCACCCCAGGGAAATCACAGGCAGTGAGCTGCTCTGGATTTTGGGTTAAAAATCATGCTTTTTTTCAACCTGTTGCAGTTTGCAGACCCTGAAAATGTTTCAATGTAGACAAAAAGTTCTTTGTAGGTATTCAGGCCTCCTGATGAGCAGCTTGCATTTTTTTTAGCTGTATTTCTCTGACCTCTTAAGCCAGGACTGCTAGACCTGGTCTGTTGGCCGCTGGCTGAAAAGAGCCAAGGCTGGTGTAAGGTAACTGCACCTCACCCAGAAGAAAAAAAGGCCATTCTTCTTTTGGGGATATCTCTAAGGATCAAAGACCTGTAATTACAGTGCAGGGCTGCTCATGAAAGCGGAGAGAAAGCCCCAAAGGGAATCGAGTCCAGAAGATGGTGCTTTGGGCTGTGCGCTCTGAGAGAGTTTGAAATAACATGGGCGTCCAGGTGGCCCCTGATGTTCCAGTTTCATTCTTTGAAAGCTGTCCGGGTTTTGAGCTGTGGGTGGGTCACTGCCGCTGAGAGGTCAGCCCCAGCCCCAGCAAGCACATTTCAATATTCAGATGCACAGCTAAGAACTTGACCAAGAACTGAAATTGCTTTCCCTGTGCTGGGCAGCCAAGCCAATGTGGCTAGGAAAGCCTTGAAAAAGTTCAAGGCTTCACAGCAGCCTACACGGAGCCTTGTCTCTCATTAGGGGCATGTCCAGTCATTAGCTATCCTACTAGCAGGACGTTTTAGCAAAGAATATACCTGTGGGGAGGTAAGCCAGGGTGGATCTGACAAATTACGCTATTTCCTCCTTAAACGGGCAGCCTTTCCTATATATTAAAGCAACATTTAGGGGTTTATTTTCAAACTGTACTTCAGGTATAACCTCAGACCCACCATTTTAGTGCTGGGTTGCCTCTATGTGTAGGGGCTTTATGTTAGCAGACAATTTAACATTTAGACATTAGGCTTTTTGTTTTTAATAACAGTTTTTTAAAAATTATTTTAAAATGAGGTGAATTGAAGACTGCTTACTTCACGGTCAGTGGTAGAAAAAGAGGGTATTGCTGTGAAGAAATGCAGAAGCCAACAACTTCATAGCAGAAAACTATCATAAAAGAAAATGAGCCATGTTTACACAGCCCCAGCTCTGTAAATTGCCAGGGAAGCAAAGTGGGCAGGCAGCTCCCTTAACGCAGCCCCCTCGCTATAAAGTCGAAAAGAGGCGAGCAGTGCTTTTATTATTCTCACTTGGCCAAACCACACCGAGGCGCCTGCTGTGGAGAGGGCAAAACTGACAGCAAGGGGAGAGGCTGCCCCGGGATGGTGAGGAAGGCTTGGGGAGGGAGAAGGATCCAGAGGTGGTAACTCACCTGCCTGAAGCAGCAGCAGCAGCAGCAGCAGGCGGGATCCCATGAGAAGATCGCTCCTGTCCTCCTGTCTGCCAGGGTTCAGCTGCACCTCACCAGGCTGCCAAGCGAGGCGAGGTGTGGGTGTACTTAACAATCAATCCTCCCGGGCCTCTGCTCCGGGGTTTATATACACATGGCTCTGCGCCCGTCTGAAGCGAAACACCCTCTTCGTCGGGCTCCTCGCTCACTCCATGGGGAGAAGGCGAGGTCTGGCTCTGTTTGCCGACCATTGCTTTTGGGAGGGAGGGGCTGCTGGAAGGGTATTAAGCTGGCGGTCCCTGGGACAGCCCCAGACACCCAGGCTCTAAGCTGGGCTCCTTCTTTAAGCTGTTTGCTCACAGACCCTGGTTAACCTCTGAGTAGCTGCGGAAAAGGGAAGCCTGCAACCGGGTTTTCTGTGGCTTGGGCTCGCTGCTGTGGCATTCCCCTGGCAAGGATTTTCTCTTTTTATAGATCACTCTTTCCAGGGTAATTTTTTTTTTTTTTCCCAATTATTTTATTTTAAGACTGATTACTTTTCACCTTTAAAAAAGAAGAGACAAAACTATAAAAATCCAACAGAAAGAATACTGTTAGGTTCAAGTGTCTAATTATAAACTGCCCACTAGAGCTAATTCTGTGCTGCTCCCGAGGGAAAAATACCCTCCTGACTTGCTGCTGCACCTGACCAAGGCTAATTAATTTCTTGGAGACTTGTCAGTATGTGAGTCCTACACATGGCAAATAAACCAGACGCTGGGGACAGTCCCACCAGGCCAGCTGCGCTTTGGTCATACCAGGCAGCAGGATGGGCAAGGTGGCCTCCCCATCACACACAGGCAGCATGAGGAGGAGAGATGGCCGTGCTGATTTTGCCTTTGGGATTGAAACAGTTTTACACAGCCCTTCAGAGCTTTAAAACCCCTGCTTTGCTTGGTCCAGCAGCCATCCATCCACATTGTCGGGGTCTAAGCATCTGCCTCTTCCCTGGTGTGGGCAGAGCTGGGTACTCTGCTGGGAGAGGGAGAGGAGGGGATGGAGGCTGTTTGCCCCTTCCCCTTCTCAGCTGCACCATTTGCCTGAATTCCCTGTGGTAAAGCTTGTGCCTCCTTTCCTAGTGGCGTAGTTTTAAATATTTTCTTGTTAAATATTGGGACTCAAATCAAAGGTCGGCAGCAAGTCATTTACAGGGCTGCCTTCTGCTGAGACCAGCCCTGCCGCAGCAGCTGGCACTCTTTGCCGAGCAAGTTTTCGAGATCGAGTGTATATCGGCTGCCTTTGACACAGGGCAAAGGAGAGAGCAGAATTGGGGAAATCTCATGAAAACCGTGAGCCCGAAATCCCCTGCCCCTCGCTGTGATGGGCCTGCGCAGTTTACACCTCCTGCCTTGGAAACTCGCTTCCGTAATTATATATTGACTCAAGTAATAATGCCAAATCCTATGTACGTGAGCTGTTGCTGGCTAATAGTTAACCTTAAGAATCTAAGTTTGCGTAAGGAGGATGCTGGAGGGTGGGTGTGCTGTATTCGAGGGCCCTGTGGATGCAAATGGGAAGTGCAAAGAAAGTGGCAGGCTTTGAAACACCTTGTGAGGCCTGGCTGAACAAGATTATCTATTAGAGCAAGCTCCATCCCTGACAGATGCCTGGCAGGCCTCATTCTTAAGCAGGGACCAAGGGGGGAATTGTGAGGAACCTCTACAGGTGCTTCACGGGACTTCTGGGGAAGTGCCTTCAAGTGCCCAGAGTGTCTGTTCTACAACTTGGCTTTATCAGAGTCATTTGGGTTTGAAAACCTCCATTTAATCTTGTTCTTTCAAAGCCTTCCTGAATTACAAACCTGATCAAAAATGGCATTAGGAATTTTCAGACCACACTGTAATCCCGTTCTTCCGTTTTTCACAGCCCTCTTCCCCCAAATAATAGATGAGAATTCTGTCCTCAGTTCAGCAATAAACACACACACAAAAGAAATACAGGCTCCTTTGATACCCAAATGTAACTGCAGTGTTGGAAGAAGAATTTTGCGTGGTGTTGGGGAGCGATGCCCAAATTCAAACTCAAAATGGGAAGCAGAATTAATGTATTTGTTTCCTGGTGATGGTTTCACACTGCTGACTGGTCAAGTTTGTTACTTAGCTCTGCAATTATTGATTACTAAGTTAATCAGGATATTTATTAAATAGTAATAAATGCTAATTGTGGTCTTCCTATGTTATGGCAAGTGCACTGGGATCACAAAGGCGTTTTTATTACCATTTAGGGAAGCAAAATTAATTCCCTGATCCTACTCCTTGGCATGCGTTTCACATGGTACCTGCTTGAGCTCCACTTCTTACTGGTAGCAAGAGGCAGCACTCGTCTCAGCAAACTGAGCTGTACTGGGTCCCCAAAACCGCATAGTGAACAAACTTACTTTGAGCCTCAGGTCACTCGCATGGGGCAGTCAAGCCGTACTGTTGGAGGGCTATTTCTTCAGATGAGCGCTGAGCTCGGCTGCAGAGTTCCTTTGGTTTGCAGCACCAAAGCAGCCAGTCCTCTAGGGTGATACTACCTCATGCTCCTGAGATGCTTCTTATGGAAAGATACTGTTAGGGAAAAGTTTCCAGCTGAAGGGGAGAAGAATTTATGAGTACTCCACAGTTTTTAAGGATGCTTACCCCATGAGACTCATGATGTCAGATGTTCTTGTAGACGCCAGGCTGTCCTTCATCCCATAGAGGCTATTCCTCCCCAAATGAAATACTCAGCCATCTCTGTGGATGTTACACCCTCAGCAAGTTTGCTGATGACACCAAGCTCAGTAGCACGGTCGACATGCTGGAGGGAAGGGATACCATCCAGAGGGACCCGGACAGGCTTGAGAGGTGGGCTAGTGCAATTTCAACCAAGACAAGTACAGGGTCCTGCACGTGGGATCTAATCTCAGACACTAATACAGGTTGGGTGGAGAATGGCTGGAGTGTAGTCCTGAGGGGAAGGACATGGGAGTGATGATGGATGAGAAGCTCAACATGAGCCATCAGTGTGCACTGGCAGCCCAGAAAGCCAACCGCATCCTGGGCTGCCTCAAAAGAAGCGTGGCCAGCAGGTCACAGGAGGTGATTCTAAGCCTCTACTCTGCTTTCATGAGACCCCACCTGGAGTATTGTGTCCAGCTCTGGAGTCCTCAACGTAGAAAGGACATGGAACTGTTGGAACGGGTCCAGCAGAGGGCCACGAAGATGATCAGAGAGATGGAGCACCTCTTCTGTGAAAACAAGCTGAGGGAGCTGGGGTTGTTCAGGCTCTGGGGAGACTTTATAGCAGCCTTCCAATATATGAAGGGAGCCTACAGGAGAGCTGGAGAGGGAATCTTTGTCAGGAAGTGTAGTGACAGGACAAGGGGTAACGGCTTTAAATTGGAAGAGGAGAGATTTAGATTAGATACCAGAAAGAAATTCTTCACTGTGAGGGTGGTGAGGCACTGGAACAGGTTGCCCAAAGAAGTTGTGGATGCCTCATCCCTGGAAGTGTTTAAGGCCAGGCTGGATGGGGCTTTGAGCAACCTGCTCTAGTGGGAGGTGTCTGTCCCCATGGCAGAGGGATTGGAACTTGATGATCTTTAAGGCCCTTTCCAACTCTAACCAGACTATGATTCTACGAATCTGTGTTACCACCAACCACAAGATGAGGTCTCTAGTCAGCCCCAGCAGATTCAATGATGCTTTTGTTGACCAGGCCAAGGGCTTCCCCAGAGGAAGCTTTCCTGCAATACTATGGGCGTTAGAGGTTCCCTAAAGGAACTGCCCCCAACAAAGACTAGTTGATAGGAGGATGATTTAAGGATACAGAATGACAGTTGAGTAGCAGGAACTAGAAGAGAAAAACAGTTCTAAAGGGAAACAAACACCACATTATCAGTTCAGAGGGAAAAAAAAACATATCTAAGACTGCCATGTGACTTGTGATGACAAAATTATTTACATAAATGAGTTACTATAACAACATATTAAGTAAATAGTCTTATTTAATGCCATCTTGCAAGGTCTGTCCACGCCTTAGTGATGATACAGCCTAGTCAAACTTTGATAAGGAAAGATATTTTCATTGTTTTGAGTTTATAAATCAGCCCCAAAATTAAAGAAAAAGAATTAAGTGGCTCCTGGTTTGAGGGTGTCCAGTATGTATCTCCCTGAGCTTCACTGTTGCTGTGGCCCAGGTCTCATCTTGATGGCGGGATTTCTGCCTGCAGCACCCTCACGAAGTCAGTGCCTGCTTTTGTCTACAGTCAGTCCCAGACACACATGTAAATATAATTCAGGTGACGAAGAAGTAAGGCCACCTCTCTCAGGCTTTTGCTGTGGCAGCTTTCTCCCAGCATGGTCTCAGAAGGTGGTGTTTCCTGAGCTGACCTGGGGGGGGGACTTTTCCCTCAGACACAATTTCCACATGAAATGTGGCCCTCAGGCACTTTTGCTTGCACTCCTCCCATGAAAGAGTGGACCTCATGGTGTACACGTATAACACTGTTGGAGGGGAGGGAGGCAGAATTGACATGAGTCCCATGTTTGGGATAAAGGAATGATGGATAGTTGAAGCAGGGGCTGATGTGAGATGCTAAGGGAGCAGTACCTTCTTCTTTATTGGCATTGCTGGATGTGGGCCAAACATATTGTGGGCCAAATGCTAGGGAAGACCTATACCACCCGACCAGTCTCCTTTCCCTCCCCAGGGTGCCTCTGGCCCTCATGAGGATCTGTTACTCCTCAGGCTGTGTTCATAACACACAAAACCCGGAGCTGCATCCCTACACATATCCCTTCCCCAAGGCATGGGGAGAGGAGACATAACCCATGGGAGGGAGATGGAGTGTAGGTTTCTCTTTGCTGTCCTCCTGCTCTTTCATTAGATGGAGAGAGGTTGTGAGGGAGATTAGATGGAGAGTCACTGTGAGAGAGATTTGCCCGGCTGCCTCGTCTTCTAGTCACTGGAAATGTCATGTCAAGGCTTTTCTGACTTTAACAGTCTTATGAGCCCAAGTGTTAGTGACACTATCTATTATGCTCCTCAGAAGCATCCATTTCCTTGTCTGGTCTGCCTATAACTCCCCTTTTGCTGCAGTGCAAGCAGTCATTCTGCTGCCTGCAGGCCATGCTCACTCGGAAATGGAGAGGCTCTCGTGTCCTCCAGAAACCATACGGCTTTGGTGGACACCACATCACATAACCTAGTGCATCTGTCAGGGCAATGTGGCCGTGACTCCAAAAAGGTTTTAAAGATTGCAATGTCCCTTGGCCACAGGTAGCCAGGGCATCAGACAGGCAGCATGCCCTGGCAATGTGGAGCATGCTGCCATCGCCACCTGGGAGCATTGCCATTGGTACAAAGAAGGGAGAAGAGCATCTTCTTGAGCCAAGTTGAGCACTGCCTGTAGCGAAGCAAAGGTACGGGTGACAACAGGCATACGTTATCAGTTCAGCACCCTTAGACAGCTGGCTGTCATTTTAGAGCCCCGGTGACATTTCCCATTTAAAAGAGAGGATATATTAGCAGAATTAGTCTTATTTAAATACTGACACCATCTCATGCTGCTTAGTTTATGAAATACACCAAGAGGCTGGGCTGCTTCATCCAATGGGAGTCTCAGGGAGCACACACGGAGATGAACATACACTCTGATATCTAAGACAAGTTCCTGAAATGCCTCTGAATCCCCTGAAAAGGTATGGCTATCATAAATGTCTATCTCCATTTAACAGGAACACCTGTAGGAGACAAAGCTAGAAGACCCATGACAATAGTTCATACCAATGACACCAAGATTCATGATACTCATCCAGGCTCTGAAGCCCATTAAAATACTGGTTTTGACGTGTCAGTGTTTTGAAGACTGTTGTTTAAATTCATAGGCAGTCCTCAACAGAGTAAAATTACAATGTTCTTTTCTGGTTGTAAAGATAATGTAAACAGAGGTGTGTTCATGCCTCCTCCTGGGAGACAGTGGGAGGGATAGCCTGTGTGGGGAAGGCATAATACAGAACAGGAGCACATAAAAATCTTATTTCACCTTTGCAAGTTTCAAACCTGATTATTCTAGACCACCATCCTTAGTTAGTTCTGCCAGTATATTCCAGTACTGCCAATCTATGCAGTTTGCTGTGCGCTGAGTCATCTCCTCAGAACACTGTCAGCTTTAGCTTCTCATTGCCCCATTGTTCAGACTTCATTTTCCTTTTTGTTTTTCGATTGCTGAAAGTTTTTCTGCACTTGCCATCTCACTCTTCTCCTTCCACCTTTTGTCCCAACTTAACATTTCCACCTGCATCATCATAAATAGCTTGAAAACTCACGCTGTTACTGTCTCAAGCCTCAGATACCAACAGAGACAGAAAAGTGCTTTTTTTATTGAAGGCCTCCACTCACAACAGCAGTCGGTCCTGTCTAGAACATGGAGCACCTGGCAGCTCTGAATCTTCCACATTTAAGAGGATGGGCAACTGGAGACTTTCTGAAGAAAAGCAGATCTATGTTACACTACCTCCACTTCATTATCCAGATTGTTTTATTAGGATGCACCCGGTGGACAGATTAGTGTATTTTGATACCTGAGTACATAAAGAGAAAGCCAATAATGGGCTAAATTTTTGATGGTGTTCCTACTCATAGAGAAAATGTGAAATCAAACATTCCTGGAAGGTGCTACTATGGTTCATGATCTGCTTTCCTGTAGCCTTGATAAAGGCTGGCAATAAGCTCATGATTACTGCTGTAGATTTATTAGGAGGAGTGCCAGAGAACAAGAGTTTAGCTGTTCTTCACATCAACCAGTGCCACATATGGCAAGTTTTTAAGTCATCCTGGAATCCCTTCTACTGTTGGTCAGGCCAGGCTTCTGTTAACTCCCCGAGAGTGTTAACTCCACTCCCAAGCCCAAAAAACTGTACTCTGCTTACAGTTAAAATTGTTTCACAGGCCCTTCAAACCCTCTGTCTTTCTATACAAACATACAACCCTGCGCCGACACTCATATTTGTCACCACCACCTTGTTTTTGTTTCATGACTCATCACCTCTTTGCTGCTGCGGAAATTGTTGTCTTCTAGGTTTCAGACTTGGTATATAAAAAGGGTTGGAAAAAAAAGTGAAAAGGAAAAAACATCACATTAGTCAAAAGAGCTCCGCCTTTCAGGAGGAAAAGAGGAGATGGCTCTGCAGTTTGTCCTGCTGGGAAGGTAATGCTCTGATCTGGTCACGGTGGTCACTTGGTTTGTGTTTCTTTCCTTTTTGACCAACTCCAAGCCGAGGGCACGCTGCAGTGCATTACATCTCATGTTCAGGCTTTGCACTTTTAGTGGATAACCAACCGTATCTGCAGTCCCAATGCTGTCCTTTTCTTCCTTGCATGACAAGTATTTATTGGATCAAGTATTTATTGGACCTGTACCTTTGTACCCAAGGACAGGTTATGTGAGGTCTGGATGCTGCTGTGCTCTGAACACTGAATAGTTTAGTGCCTCATGTGACCAACAGCCCTTAAGCCATGGTGAGAAACTGCCAACGTGGGAAGTTCCCGAGCCCCTGAGACATTTCCTCCAATACCAGTGAAACTGCCTCTTCTATGCTGAGCAAATAATCCTGATGAGGCATTTTGGTTATGATTTATGTCATCTTTGCTTAGTGGTATAGGAAGATTTCAACCTTTACCTGGCTCATCTTTCTGTTGCTCATACCAGTCCTGGACCTTACAGTAAACTGAAGACCACACTGAGGGACATAGATAGTGTAATTAAAATTCTAAGTGCTAATTTATCATTGGTTGCTGGTTGTGACGTGGTGGAATGAAATAGCAGGCTGTGCCTGCTGAAATGCCTCATCACTTCATTGGTACCAGTCACCGCCTGGGAGTTCAGGAGTTCATCCAGTTCCCAGCACACCGAGAAACTGTCTACAATAAGAATGCTTGTATTGTTAGCAGGAAAAAGATCTGCAGCGATAAAGAAGTGGGTAAATTAATTTAGGGCATTTGGCCTTCTAGGCTGGGTAGCGAAGAGTAGGTCAACTCTATGTAGCCCAAATTAAAATGGTTCCATTCAACTTCAGTGCATTTTCCCCCAGTTAAGCCACTCATCTGTCCCACTTTGCTCCATTGTACGCTTGGAAGCTGTGCATTTTCATTGTCTCTTTTTGCATCTTGCCCCCATGTGTATATCTCACTGGACATCAAGTCCCTGATCTCTATCACGGTTGTACTTGCACAGTGAGCAGCATCTGTCTCTGTCTGGAAGCATTCTTCTCGTTCTGACAAGCTCCGTTACATCATAGGGTGGTGAGGCACTGGAACAGGTTGCCCAAAGAAGTTGTGGAAGCCCCACCCCTGGAAGTGTTCAAAGCCAGGCTGGATGGGGCTTTGAGCAGCCTGCTTTAGTGGGAGGTGTCCCTGCCCATGGCAGGGGCATTGGAACTACATGATCCTTAAGTTCCCTTCCAACTCTAACCATTCTATGATCTTGCAATGAGCTCCTGAACTCCCTGACATAAGATTTATTTAAGGTTTCAATAACTTCAGAAGTGATGCTATATTGGACACTCCATCCATAGTGATATTTTGGGACACATAAGAAGGCAAATTTTCTCCTTTCTTCAGCCAGAAGGACAAGGGTGAACACTGGTGAAGCTCGTGCCACTCCTTTACCTACTCACAGTAGCTTCTGCCTGCAAATTAGCTCACAGGTGGCTTGACTGATATTTACTCCTACTTCTGTTGGACTGAGGACATAGACTTGCTTGGTTCTTAAATTCTCCTGCTGGGCAGGTAACATATTACAATATGGCAAGAACTACAGACACACAGTCTTTTTGTGGTGACTTCTCCAGACTTGTGTCACAGATTCTGGTGATGAGCAGGTCTGCCATCTCTGATGTTGCACTTATTAATCAAACATTTTAGTTTCGCTTTGTTGGCTCCTTCTGGGAGAATAATTCAACCCATTGTCCTCACAGTCATACAAATTTTCATGGTAGATAGCACTCTAATATAAGAGCTGCCGTACTGTGAGGGTCCGAATATTCCCCAATCAGGTCACCAGGGACATTCTCAACCTCTCCGTCCCATTACTAGTGTCCTGAGCATGGTAAGGGAGCACTCTATCCAAATTGCTGATACTCATTTTTGGCACCAAATTGTAAGAATAGCGTGGCTTTCCCCCAAATTAGATTGTATTTCTTTCATTGTGTGCATATCGTAGTCAACTCTTTAGGGTGTTTTGTTTGGGGCCTGGGCAAACATGCATCTTGGCCGAGGTTCCTATGGCTTTCAGAGCTGGTCACCTGCCTTTACGTACTTCAGGACAAGGATACTGTCTATTTGCATAAAATCTTCCATTACTTTAGAAATACAGATTTTTTAATTTTTTTTTTCTTCATTAAGTACTCAGTAAAGCTCTGCTGGAGTGAATGACACAAGCAATCTACTTCTTGGAGTAACTTACCCAGATGATGTTACTTGCTTTCTTTCCAAAACATTAAAATTTTTTGCAGCTTTGCTGCAGAAAAGCCAAAATCACGTTCATTCTCTTCCGGTAGCACTTGTTTTGTTTGTAGATCAACTGAGGGCATCATCTGCCACTCGTTTGGTAAGTTTAACTGTGAATAGCTACATCTATCAACCAAAGTACGTTTCTCAGTAATCTCTGCATTTCCTGATGTTTTAACCTTTATGCTTCTCCTTGGCATTGCAGTTTGGCTTTCCGTGGTGGAGTGACAGTGAGGCCACTGTCTAGCAGTTTAAATTTGGCTTGGCAAGTTTGCTATCCTCTCTTGCCCAGCGCTGGGCACATCTTCACACATTCAACCACTGCCACAGTGCGTGTTTGGTGCTTTGTTTCCTGGTTGTTCAGGGAGTATTTTTTTTCTGAGACTGCTACTGAATTAATTTTTGGTTATCTGCACTATGTTAAATCCAGATATGACCCAAAAAAATCTTGTTTTCTGAATCACGGCTTGCTTTCTTTAAAAAAATGTTTTTCTTTCATTTTCTTCTTGCTATACCTTTTCTGGCTAGAGTTTACTTGGCTAGTAAAAGAACATCTCTGAATCTGCATTTCTTGATTCCTACATGTGGGATTGGAGAGATTGCATCAAGTTTGAGTTTTTGCTCATTGCTGTAGTTCTGTACTTGTGCATTTACTTATTTTCCCTTGTATACTCAGAGCTCCCTTGTGCTATTTGCTGAAGAGCCTTTGTACCGTCATACAAAGCTGTAAGTGGAAGCCTGATATTAACAGGCCAATGGCAGGGTGCACTGTGAAAAAGTAAGGACTGGAAATGTTCAACTGCAGACACTTACCCTTCGCCTTTTCAAAGTCTTCATCGGTTAAAGCCTCCGCCAAGGTAATTTGTCAGCCTCAATGCACTACGACAATGTACAAAGCAGTGTAATCCTAGAGATTAAATGTGTTGGTGCAGCGATCTCCGGGGGGACACTTCTTCTACATAGAACCATGCACTAAGATTTTCTTTGCCTCATAAACAAACAAAACCTCAAACCAAAGCAAAGCCCATAAGCTGAAAAACCACAACAGCGTTTCAAAACAAATTCCCTGTATCACTGACTCTAGGCAAGCAATGAAGCCCCGAAGTTTCTCTCTATTTTTCCTGTAAAACTTAGGGCAAGATTCTGAAACAAAATTAACATTGAACACTAAAGTCTTAAATTTGTATTTAAAGCCCTTAAATTTGTGATCTGATCATATCAGAGTTGAACTCACACCATTTCCTTCTAACTTTTGAATGTGTGAGCTGCTGCATCAGCTTCACACACCCAACAGGGCAACACGAAGCACCCACCAACCCACCACTGTAGCACTGAGACGGCAGCAACTCTCTTCAAGTTTGGTTATTTCCAGTCGGATCCAGCTTTTCTCTCTAGGCTTGTCGGCTCGTTATTTTTATCAACTCACCCCTTCATTACTCTTCCCCTTCTTGTTTGTTACACTTTGTCACTATGAGAAGATTTGTGCAGTGTTCAATGACTTGAGCTGGAAAGAGTTCCAAGAACTCATCTGAAAGAAGCTGCTCGTAGGCTGGAAAGAGCCTTACCTAAAAAATAAAGACCTAGAGAAAAAGAGGAGCTCAAGAGTGGAGCACCACTGCTAAGATACAATGAATTTGGATACGGAAGAATCTATTAGAAAAAGAGTATCAGGAGAAACAAATTATTTCCTATTTGAAAGATAATTATTTATCTCTCAGAGCTCAGTAATAATGAAGAGATCTTGCTTAACTAGCCTCATTTGCAGAGGAAAATGGCAAAGAAGTTTTTGGGAAACCAGCTGACAAATACTTCTGTGTGAATAAGCTCAAGAGGAATATTGCCCCAAAACAGATATTAATATATCTTTAACATGAAGCTACCTTCTTTCCTGTGAGGCCAGAAGAAATACCAGCTTTATTATTTGCAGTTCAGAATTTATTTTCCAAACCTCGCTTTTGTCGAATTCTCTGTCACCTCTTATTTCTGGTGTGTTCCTTTGATCACTTCCATTTCAGTCTGGCTCAGCATAACCAACACCAAAAAGAATACTTGTTGTGTATCAGACATCTTCTCTTATTCTCCTAAGTATGACCATTTTTTTAACCATCACTCTGTATGAACCAATGCATCAATGCCTAAAAGAGAGCAATTCCAGGCTACAAACAATAGGCACGTACGCACTCTCATTTCAACTCTACAGGAAATACCGCCAATGAGACAGGAATCTGATGTGAAGAATGAAGCAGTAGGAGGTGATTTTTCATTTCACCAAGTGACTGACTTCCTTAAAGGGCTGCACCAAGTTTTCAAAACAGTTATATGTATCTATCTACGGGACTGAATCTTGCAGACCAGATCTGCATTGCATCGCCCAAGTGTCTGCAGAACTTCAAGGCTAGCCCTCTGAACTCCTCTAAAACCAGGAGGAGCCAGTCCCAATGTATTTCATTCATCCCTTGCAAAATCACCTGAAGTCCCGATACATAATACCTCTTACTTATAGTAGAACCGTGACATCAATGATTAAAATAAAAAAATTCAGTGAAGAACAATTCCTTACTGCATCTTTTATGCATCTCCCCAATTGCTACATCCCAGAATAGGAAACCTACAGAAAACATTACCTTTGCCTGAAATTACTCTTCCTGAATCTTCATTATTGGTGGCTTTCTTTGTCCCACTTATTTCTCAGTCCTTTAAGTAACTCTCGGGATTTTTCCTTGGGTCCAGGAGCTTGAAGTTAGTGACAACTTTGTTAAAAATCTTAGTTTTCAGTGAGAAGACAAAGGTGACTCCCATAATTCTTAGAAACTCCTGCTAAATATATGATACAGCCCCTGAAAAATGGGGGGGAGGGGGAAATCCCTGCAGTTTTTATCTATAAACCAGAATCTTTGCATTGTGCACGATGGTACCACAAGGGTCACTTGATCCCTGTTTCCTTGCCAGCTTGTTGAACACAAACAATGCCCAAATATTAAGATATCAGCTCCCTACTGGCATCTCCTGAGGTGAAGATGACCCAGGGTAGGGAGCGTAACAGGAGGAGACATCAGGCAGGAAGCAGGAACACGAGTTCCTTTAGCTCAGACTGTACTACATAAATCTTTCACTGCAAATTAGGGTCTTACTTCTCATTCTGCAAACATTGGATGCAGAGAATTTAAACCAGAAGCTGAGCACCTGGTAGAGCCGAGCCAACAGCATCCAGGCCACGTTACAAAGGGTGCCAAGTGCTTTGAAGGCATTCAGGGCCATATAGCTACATGCCTAGCATTTCCCATTAGCTAGCTTTAGGCTTCCAGATGCACCCAACTGGGTGTGTAACAGGGACGTGGACAGAAGACTTAAGGTCCTCTGAGTACAGCCCAATGTGCCTCTAAAGTGCGTAGCCAATTTATTTCTTGTGGGAAAAGAAACTAAGAAAGAGAGAGAGCCGAGAGGGAAGAACCAGTGCAGGAGCTGGGAAAAGAAAGCAAGGAGACACAGAAGGGGAATAACAAGTTTATCACCTGGCTGATGACACTCCTGCCAGCTCCTGAAGGTGGCTGGAGGTAAAACACACACGTGTGCTGTAGAACAGGTTTGACTTCCTCTCCTCGTAAGGATACAGCTTCCTTGTGCTCCCTAAAGGGGACAGCCCTGGCTGCTACAACCTCCTCTTCATCACCAGGCCCACAGGGAAGAACATCGAGTATTGTCCCTGCTGTCCCCAACACGGTTTATACAGTTGTCCAAGTGCTGTTCCTGGGCAGGTCTGCAGTGGCTCAAGCGGAACAGTGAAGATGCTCCACAACCTGTGCCCACTCTCAGGGACTGCTCATTTCCCCTTGCAGCCTTCACCTTGCTCACCAGCTCCTCCTACCCCACCTCCCAGTTCAGTACTGGGAGGCAGGGGGAGCACCCTGCTGCTGACACCATTCGTGACATCTTCATCATCTGTGAACGGTTCCAAAACTCAAAGCTCTTTAGACCTCAAGACCTAAGCAGTTCTAGCACTGGGCAGATGCTGTGGTTTTATACCACTGCTGCTGTTGGTTTGTGTGGAAGTAAACATCAAAATGCAAATCAAACCTAGCTAGTTAAATGGGTCACTTGAGTGCAAGACAAAAGGGATTTGTTTGCAAGAGAAACTACTGCAACAGCCCCAGAAAGCACTCAGAAAGTGCTCAGAAAGCAGAGCTTATTTCTGCTGGAGATGATGCCTGTTCCTTTCTCAGCCAAAGCAATGTCATGAGGGTTGGAGAAACAATTTGAGGAAAGTCAGTGGGATCACAAAATAACCCACACCAGTAGCTTGTTTAAATTAAGGAATCAGCAGTGGTGAGGGAACAGGTGTTCAGCGTAGGGCTCAGCCCCAGAGGTGGAGAGGCTGTGGAACCAGTTCTCCAGCGTCTGCTATCGCCCATAGGCGGGAAGGCCCTGGCAGAGCTGAGGCACCACAGAAAATTAGCACCTGCTCTTGCTCTGCACCATCACTGCAGCACGATCCCGGGCTCAGCCAGCCAGTGCTCCAAACACACAGCAGTTTGGTGATTAACTGGTGGGTTCAATCAGTGATTATATATCAACATCAGTGTAAACGTATGGGACAGTCAGCTTTGACGCTCTTTCTAGGTGTTTGTCACGGGCAAATCCTCTGACAATGAGGGAGGTTTCTTGGTGAATTTATATAGACATCGTTTAATGGAAAAAGGTATCGCCCACGTCATTTAGCCAACAGTGTCAGCTACCGCATTCGGCAGAGAAATCTCCCAAAGAATTAAATCAGTTAAAGGTATAAGCTGGACTTGGCCTCAGACGAAGGGAAAAGCCCATCATTCAGTACAGCACTGGCTCAGTAGCTTAGCCCAAGAGTATACTGATGGCACATCACACTTGGACGCTGTTGGGACAGTCTCTAATCACACTCACCTGACACTGGTGCGAAGGACACCCAACGCTAACACTTAGGGCTAAGCCAAGTCTCCACCACAGTTCCATGGGTATGGAACCATGACAGGGCGTTGGCATGGAGCTGCAATCCCTCTACCGGGAAGGGTCTGCCTTGGTTCCTCCACACAGACAGCTCATGAATGGAGGGATGGTTCTTCCACAGAGAGACTGCATGTGCTGCATCTTCACAGGGCTTTTCCATCTTTCTAACAGCAGGGGTGTTGTAGTGTACCCCTTTTATCCTGAGGATAACACAGGATGAAGTCACAATGGGGAATGGTCCTCAATCAAGTTAATGTACGGCAAAATATACTCAATTACATTCAGCTGTGGAAGCTGAATGGAAAAAGGACTGATGGCAAAGGCCCAGATGCATAGTAGGCCATAGTATGGGAGAGAAGGAGTCCTTCCCTACAAAGTGCTCTGGAAACACTCCCTCATTAATTCTTTTTTGAAAGGCTGTTAGGCATGTTTGGATCAATCTTATTTTTAATAGGTACTCCAAATTTTTAAAAATATCCATGTTTGACATTCAAAACTAGCCCAGATGTAATGGATAGGTCCATTAAAAAGTTACATATTTAAGATTTTCCTCTTCTCAGTAACACAAAATACACCAGATGACCATCTCCGCAAACACCAAACTAAAAAAGAAAATATTCTAAAACCATGTACTTTAAAAGATGCAGCAGAAAGACTTGAGAAAGCTGGAAAAAGAAAGAAGGCTATTAAAAACCCTACTTGTTTTTTTTTTTTTTGACTAAGTAACAATTAATTTTGATTAAACAAAAAGCTCTAGTTTTCTTGAAAATGTTCAATCTTCACCACAGAAAACCCAAAGCCATAGAGATGTTTGGATTCTCTGCAAAAAAAAAATAAAATCAATAATCATCTCCTTCACCCTTGTCTGTACACAGAAAGCACAGAGACATCAGATACACAATGCTCTAACCTGATCAATAAATAAAACACTGTCCCTATGGCTATTTTTAAAAGTAGTAATTTTAGAAGGGAAGAGCGAGGAGTGGAATATGTTATTGTTGTCAGATTTGTTTTTCAGTGTTTGTCGGTTTGTATAAAGGTCTGGCATATATCAGTAGGCAGAGAGGTGCTTGTTAAGTGTAATTTTGTGTATGGCTGTTATTGCCATACCCAGACACCCCGACAGCCTTCCAGTTACAAGAGCAGCCATTCTTCAGCTGTCACGTAGCTGAACTGGAACAAAAGCTTCACTTCACACCCTGCAGTTTTGAAAGTTGTAGTTTAAAAACATAGGCCAAGAATAACATTCCACAGCAATAAAACAGTTACTAGTGAACAGGCACACTTCTGATCTTTTCCTAGTAGAAAGCAGGTTATAAAGGAACTCTATAGCACAAAACTCTAGCTATTCCTGAGGAAACAGGGAAAAAAATAGGAAAAAAAAAGCAAAAACGAGCTTCAAGATGTTATCCTCTGTCGAGATGGACAAGCTACTCAAGCAGGAAATATACACAGATAGAGGTGGACAATCAGCCTGAGGTACAATGACAAGCTGCTGACACGTCAGGTTTTCTCTTTGAATCTCAGGCGTTGGTTGAATACACCCAACGCTACTGAGCAGGAAAAATCTTTTCAGAACTCACTGCCTTGAATCACAGAACTACAACAGCGCTCCAAGAGACAGACTGTGAGCTGGTACATAACTTGGTGCCAACCGTACGTGACAAAGAACAGAGAAAAACAGAAAAAGCCCAAAACCAACCCAAACATTTTTCTCAAAAAAACCCACTTCAGAGCACTCCCCAGATGTGGGGAGAGGAGACATTAATTATCAACGGAGCAAGAAGACTGCAACGGACTTTCCACAAGGAAAGGAACCCCTGGCCAGCACACAATCCAGAAGGAAAACTAGATCACCACACACAGTTTCTGGCACGACAACAGATTAGAAAGGCCTCTTGGGTCACTCCAAGGCTATGCTACTGCTTGCAACCACAACATATTACTCCTCTTGTAAGTGGCGAACTGTCCCCTTTACACAACAAAGCAATTTTTTTTTGTCTTTGCTCTATACTGCTTTTTTATTCAAGTGAGGAAATGGGATTCACTATTCTCCACTTTTCAGCAACATCTGCTCTTCACA